>MNPL01001814.1:0-28289 GCA_002081605.1 Tropilaelaps mercedesae
GAGTATATTCACCATATTTCCCAGTCACCACCTAATGGCACCAACATGCCGTCAAAAGGTGTACATTTTCTTTTTGCTTTCAGGAGCATGCTACCTGGTATTGTTAAGCCAAATAAGCTACCAACCTTTGGTGTCAACCACTCCACCGATTATACCCACAATCTTTGTGTTAACCCCGACTTATCCGCACCCAATGCAAATCGCCGATATGACCCGATTATGTAACACACTTATGCATGTGCCATCTGTCTTTTGGGTTGTCGTTGAGGATGCTGACAATACAACAGAAAGTGTGAGTATCGTTGCACCTTGAAGGAGGCCGCTAAGTATGCGGAAGATGTCTGCGCAGTTCTATCTCTACGAATTTATGACGTTGCCAAGAAAAATAGTGCTTTTATCCTATAAAGCTCACAAATTACGTTGTGTACTTCTTTCGTATTCATATTCATAACGTATTCATAATCACCAGTAAATTTTTCATTATATAATAACGAAATAACGAGCAGCGTCAAACTGCCACTATTTATCACCAAAAGGAAAAGAAGACACTACTTGCCATACAGTGAGATCTAATTAGATCTTACTGGAAATTGTCTCACTAGTTGGCATTGCGGTAATACTCAACAGTAAAAGTATTCGTGTTTCAGAACTTTATGCATTCCGCGGATTATAACTCATAACACGACTTATTTTCCTGGCGTGTATTATAGGTTAAAGAATTGCTGGAATTTTGCGCGATACCACATGTTCATCTCGCTAAACGAACTCCTAGAAATCTCACCGGAGTTAGTGACGGTCGAGGGGTTACAAACCGCAACGAAGGCTTGCGATGGCTACGCGAGAATGTACACAGCATCGTCAGTGACAATCGAACTGCAGTGCTATACTTTGCTGATGATGACAACGCGTACGACATTCGGCTATTTGAGGAGATAAGGCAGACAAGACCCAACCGAGTGTCCATGTTTCCTGTTGGTGCGATCCTGACTACGGGCCTATCCAGTCCGATTGTCTACAATAATGGTTCTCTTATCGGCTATTTTGATCCATATCCAGCAAAACGAAAATATTTAGTCGACATGGCAGGCTTCGCCGTCGGGATGGATTTGTTTCTCCGATCGAATGCTAAATTTATTCACAAGGCCGGCTACCTAGAAGATCTCTTTCTGCAAGCCCTCAAGTTTAATGATACTGATATACAATTTTTGGCAAACATGTGTACCAGGGTGTTGGTATGGCACGTGAAAACTAGTGGAGGACCTTATATGAATACAATGAAACTAAAATCAGAATTCAGGCAATTTGTTAATGCCACTAACTTAAACGAGTTAATTAGACTTTATTCAAAGGATGCTAGCTAAGTTCATCGTTTTTAGTGCGTTTTAATAATTGTGTTATCTTTTTTTATTGTTATTAAGATAGCTATTTTTATAGTATGTTTGTAATTCTATCGTTTGGTTGTATATTTAACTAAAGGATGATCGGACAATGAATTTTCGCGATAGGAAGAGGTGCTAAATAAGTCTACTTTAGGCTTTTAATGTTTTGTGATGAAGTTTTGTCTAACTGCGATAAATTTCTGTACGCAACAGCCAAAAGCATTGCATACCACTTGTACAAAATCGTTACGAGGGTGCGAAATAGCATGTGTGCAAAAGATATGTTCGAATCTGTTAAAGCACAGAATGTCTAGCCCGTTACAGTTGACAGGATTCGATTGCACACTAAGTTCCATGCATGCTTATGCCTCACAGTTCTTGAAAAAGGCTTTAATGTGCCCATCTGTGAAGAATTTAGAGAACTCTGAGCTCAACAGAGAAGTACCAGGACACGTGATACGTGCTTTTACCCTAGCATACTTTTCATACGTATTCTCTTTAAATAATTATACGAAGTATGCTGACTACACGAAACATGGAAAAAAGCAAGTGGATGATAACGACCGATTTTCTAATGTACCAAATAATATGTTAATATACCAATTTTTCTTCAAGTTAATAAAACAGAAACATTTCCTACCGAAAGGTATCTTTAAGCCTTCGAATGGCACAAGTTGAATTTCTGACAAATCAACGCCTATTCATTTGAATTGCGCCAAAGATAATATTTCTCGATCGGGACCAGAGCCATTTTATTGCAGTTTATTGCAGCAGCAGTGATAACAACTTATATATTGCTTCGTACGTTTTGCGAACAGCTAGGTGAGCCGGCTTTTATTTACATTAACGTTTACAAAGCCAACCTAAACAATATATTAAATGTATTTCGTCCTCTATGCCGGCCTGTTGCCCCGGATTTTGAAAGGGTACTTTAGCGGCCCGCTGCACGCTTTAGGAGTAAATAACACCGCGCTCAACGTTGTTGATACTAATTGAGTGCGATTTTAGAATTCGATACCACACACTATGCGGATTTAGCACTAATACACTGCTCTAGATTCGGTAATGAATAAGTGTACATTTATGTACGATGATGCTCAATGGCGCTTGAGTATGACCTATTTCTCTAGCGAGCTACCTCACAGTCCGCACATAACACATTGTTGAGTAGCTCAGTCATACTTTTTCAATGGTAAGTAACATGCGCGCACCTTTACGCGTAAGTAATATGGAATAAATGCGACAGTGAATTATGGTGAGCCATATTTCGGCATGTACTTGTCCGTTATTTTTTACGTACACCAGAAACCTGTAACTCTTGGTGCTTTGGATTTTTGAAATGCAAAATATGGCTCCATATAGTAGAATTGTCGCTTTGGTTATTTTATTCTTTGTCATAGGCTCATCATAGACACCTTTACCCATAGTGCGTCATACCGTTTTTAGCGTACGTATATTAATTCAGGCATCGATATCTTGGGCTAAGTATGTTTGGTATTGAAATATCTCGTCAGTCCAATATACGTAAGAAGATATGCAAGACTTATTAAGATCGAAAACAAAAAGCATCCCTTTAGATACTTTTTTAGACTGAGAGAAACCCTGGATCTTAGTTTGTCACTAAACCTAAATTTTGGAACCTGAAAAATTGATTTCCGATTCTTGAAGTTTTACTTGAAAAAAATAATTGCAAATAAATTAAAAAGATAGAAATATTCAAACGAATGTCCCTGCAGGTGCAGAATGAGAGGTATCATTGCAATATCATTATATGAGTCATATGAATAATCCAGTAAGGAAAACCTGATTTATCATGCCTATTATAAATGTTCTTCATAACAGAATAATAACCCCTCACATGACTTTTATATAGTTACACATAAAGCAACATTTTAGCATAAAGTTCAGCATAATTATGCTACTTATCATTGGTTTACTCTTTTCATTAAAGTCATATCTCTCTTTAAATAGATTAGTAAAAGGAGGTATTGGAAGTTTCTGATTTTCCCCCTCGATAATTGCTACAACTAGAAGAAACCTGGACAGATCGCTGGCTTTCACAAGGCTTACAATTCAGCCTAGTCGTTATTCGCGTCTCGTTTTCGGGAAGCGATTATGTGTGGATTTTTTTGTAGATAAGCTTTTAGCAGTGATGGGCAGTCGGTCATTACGCCGGTGGCCCCCAACTTGTATCCGCAGGAGTACCCCTGCTGATCGTTGAAGACCCAAAAAAATACCTGAACATACAAGCAAAACAAACAGAATGCGCTTAAAAATGAAATATGTGTGTACACAAACTTGAACTTCAAAGGTGCAGGTTGCTTATTTGTTCTGTTTAAAATTGCTTGAAAGATCTGCTAGAAGTAATAAAGAAATTCATGTCCTTCACTTCGACAAGACCATTACAGGTACATAAATATGCCTCTTTAGTAATCACATAGAATTTGAATTGTTAGATGTAACATGCACTGATTATTTATCGCTAAATAATATGCCTTGATAGTGCCAACCTGGATGCCTCGTTTCCGAAGGTGATCGACAATGAACGGTCTCATTAGAATGAGGTCAATCGCCTTCAAGGCAACCCAGTAAGCAGGATTCGAAGCAGCCGATTCTCTAAAAATGTTAAATAAGGATACCAACGCAACGTTAATCTACGATTGATTGCGCTTACTCAGTTGCTATTTTTATAATTATTGTCTAGAGAGAAATCGTCTCAAACTATTTAAAAAAACTAACTCTTATCTTTATGCAGAGACATAAACAATCCTTCTTGTCAGGTTGCAAAACAGACATTCATGTCACGATCTTAGAGACGTAAACCCGGCCATATCGTAATTGTTAATTAACTAAAAAATCGTTTTGTTTATATGTAGCACGTTTCCACAGATATTTTACGCTATATTGTTATATGACAATCGATCAATTTTTCAGAAAAAACAATGAATATTGCGCGAAAGACTGTGTAAACGAGACGAGTCTAATCAATACGAATATATTTCATATTTTAACTTTAACTGGCGTCGGACATCGATGGTTCTAAGAAACGTAATAACTATATTAAGTAATATATCAAATAATACAACACGTGCGCGTTTAGAACAAACACGCTCTGTCGATCCTGAAGGCGCTAATTTGGGCCTACTTACTTAAACTCAGAGTTTCGCTCCATCGACACGGGGTGAAGGACAGCTAGACATGTTTCGCGAACAGGAACAAAAGGAAGCAAGCCTGTCCAAGCGAGAAACGCGAGCCAGGCGACACGTAAAGCGGAAAAAAAGATAGGAATTGATGGGTCCTGTAGTAAAAAAACATGAAAATGAGTGTTATGCACAATGTCAAATTGTTATCATTCTCGCAAACGAGAAACAGCCAGTCAAAATACTAAGGACTAATTAGAAACTTCAAAGGCGTGAATACGACAGTTAAATGTGCGTTTGCATGCGTGCGTAATAATAGTCTACGTTCGAAGTCACTTTGGACCTTCTTTGCATTTCCAAAAAATATCTACATAATCATTTTGCTATGCTTCTCAATTTTTTTAAAAAGGCAATTAGTAATTAATAACAAGTCATAAATACTTTTTTCCAGTGACGTAGGAAAATTCGCTTGCATTAAAGATTCTCTTACCCGGTTATAGCATTTCTGCGTGACAACGTACGAAACGTTTCCCCATACGGTTATCTCTTTCCTATTGAACTTTTCGATTAGATCGTGGACCTTCTCGATCAGTTCATCGTCATTGTCCTTTATGTCGATATTGATAGCGACGTTAGGGAATCTAAGAAACAAAGAGACGAAATACAAATTCGAGACTTTCAAACACAAAGCATCAAAATTTATAATGCAAAATTTAAAATGAATGCAATAAAAAACCCCTTTTGGTAGAAGCGTACGAGCTTCTGTATATCGGTGCTTATGTTCCGATGTGGGTACTATCGCTTTGACCAGAAGATATCGTTTTCCTGTTCGAGTGCACTAAATATTTCCCACGATTCTACTTCTTTCTTTAATTTTCGATGCCATTACCACATACTTCACTAAAATCTACTAAATTTAGTAAACTGTTATATATTGTTATTATTATAGTTTAGAATATCATGCCCATAATGATTTAGGGATCACCTTTAGAGAGAGGGAGAGAGAGATAGAGGAAAAGTCAGAAAAATGAATATCTATTTCTATATTATCTATAACTGTACATACCTCTCAAAGACGCTTTTGAGTAGAGGAATTTGTCGATCAACCCCTTCATGCATCTGTGCGCATGGCATACCATCCATGAACTCCACATCGAGCGATGAACGAAGGGGCGGAAGGTCCTCAATTACGAAATGCATGTAGAAATGAAAACCGATCAGGAAAAGGTTATAATTATGCATAGCATTCATATAGTCTATTTTCTTACGCTTACGTCGACTTGATTAGACATCCTGAACGATCCATATTACTACGATGTACACAAGTACTTCTGCATTCAATAATTTGCTTATAAAAAAATAAGTACCCTATCAATCGAATCGATAACGAATTAAGAAAAGTAAGAGTCAAGATAGATTTTGATATTAATGCCGCTATTTAAGGCGTCTGGTTGTTCGTCAACCGGCGACAGGATTAGATGTCTTCCATCCGATAAGGGAATTAAAGAGATTCATAAAAAATAAATAAATAATTGCAATATAAGTACTCAAACAATGCGAACGATAACACCCTTTAATTTATGTAAAAGTAAATTTGAATGAATTAATCCGGAAATTGGAAAATCACAGTTGGATGCTGTCCTTACTTCATATGCCAGAATTACACTTCGAAGCCTACCCGTGACGGACAAAATTGCATTTCCTCAGTAAAGACATGCATTGAAAAATCTTAATATGAATTCTAAAATAGATGGCGGTACTTTATCGTGTCTTACTAATACATACTTTATAGCAGAGTTGATTAATGTCTTTGTCGACACCGGTCGTTCGGAGAAGCGAAAGGTCGTGAGCAACGACTACCTAAATTGAAAGACATGACAGAATGGATAACTAAGAGTTTTCTCTATTCACAAGCAGGTTTCAGTTCACTTAAGATAAAAAAAAAAACCGAACACCAACAAATTGAACAATTGTAACTAATCTTACAGTAGCACTTACGAATCAGAGACGTGCTACAAGTATAATGTAGTCATGACCTATGAATTCTTGTATTTATTAATGTGGAATGCTACCACTTTCCATACTGATATGACCTGATTTGAAGCGAATATTAGCAAATTGAAAGGAAATGTTATTAACTTCTGTGACAAACCTGTTTATCGAGCGTTAGATGGACGTCAATTTCAAGCATATCGGTGTTGCATTCGTGCACGGCATGCTCAAAAGCTTCTAAAGTATTTTCTAGTCTTTCGAAGGCACCTGCAGAACAAGCGGTAAGCAAGTACCGCATTAAATGGTGCGAAGCTATTTATTGGGTCATTTGAAACGGTTTTGCCTATGTATTCAATAAGTAAAGTAAGCTCCAAAAAATATTGGATTTCTAGCTTTCACGCTATACCTTGTAGCAACACCTATTGTGCTCTATTTATTAGAATATAGGTTCAAATGCCTGAAGGCGATGCTAAACATGCATAAAACAGGAAATGACCATTCTTAGTAAAAGCGCATTGAGGACATGTATAAAGAGCATTCAATAGGATAATTTACAGCGTTTAATTTTCCATGTGTGAACTGAATGTGTTTAAATACACTAGACAGATTACAACATCTATACGTGCATATATAATCAAACTCACCTCCTCGATGACTAATATGTACGCATGTGAATTTCGGCTTTTTTTTCCGATGTAGAAGTGTCGGGTTCTTTAGAAGTATAATTGAGCTAAGGGCATAGGCTCCCAGGACTAGCCATACATAAAAGTATGATAATCCTCCACTTAACACGTTTTCCGGTTCTGCCATATCACCCTGCGAACCAACCACTTACTAAACCCAGCTAAGGCAAAATGAAACGCTTATTTGTTAGCTATTTCAGTCATTGCATTTCAAGGTTCCACACTCCTTTCCGCATCTCTTCGATCAACTTCAGCTTTATGCAAAAATTTGTGCGAGCACAAGAGTCAGTGTGTTTAGCTCGTATCGAACTGAACAGCGCAACCCGTTAGGGCGTGTATAAGTGCAAAGTGAATATTATTTAGTGAATATCATGACTTCTCGATTGAACACGACTGTCAGTCTCCATGGTCAGCACCGGTGAGCGCTTGCCTAAATGCTGTTCTCGGAATATGGATCTTGTAAACCCTGACTATTTATTTGAATAATAAATAAGAAATAACTAATTATCAACTAAAAGCTTACATTTCAACGTATACATAGTTACTCCTCTAAATTACCTTTTTTGACATTAATATTTAAACAGCCTGTAAATTTCATCGGCGTTTATGGAACTAAAAGCAATTGCTCAGTGTAGGAACACTAAGAGATAGAACACACACGTAAATAAATTATTTGAATTGATTAACCATGGAAGCAAAGTACCTGACGTACACACATGTCACACCAAAGAATATCTCACTACCCGCCACATGTATTTCAAAAGTTTTTTAAAGCATTTAGTGCAGTTTAATCTCGAATTCGATTTACGGAATTGTTATTTTTATGACGCTTACTTGTATCCTGTTGGTTTTGTGGCCGGACGGAGCTCTGCCACGATTTGAAGATGATGTCTCTCCCCGCAGAGCAGAGCCAAGATGGCGATTTTGCACAGCCGCACGCACCAGGCAAATAACAACAACGTTACCACCATCAACCAGAAGTTAACGCAAAGCGGAAACTCACGATGTGCAGCGATAGAGAACATGAATGTGCCACGGCATAATCTGAATCTTTACGCACGAAACATCGCAATGACGCACTACTGTGAAGGAATGTTTCAAGCAACAACCGCCTGATGTGTAATTATCCGTGCCCACTTGCCAGAGTGCATTTCTCTGCGTACCAAATAATTTATTTTGTAGGCCGCAACAATGGCGCCTTGTTTGTTGGCATAACTGCTTACTTCGGTTTGAATTCGACGGTTGAAACCTCTCGAACTGAAACCGTGGAACACTTGCTAAATACGTTTCGTAGATAATTTTATCCACGTTGTCAGATGAAAGACTGATAGCCCATTTGCCAAGAACTGCTTGAACAAGTGGATGCTGTATGATCAAGAACCATTACATATGCCTACCCCTTTTGAGGACAACTCTTATATACTTCCATTTTATTTAAAAACATCTTAGACCAATCTTCTTGGATTTTTAGACCAATCGCACGACCGGAATAATGCGCAGCCTATTTGATGAAAATGTCGGTATGATTTTTGAGTGACCTGAAAGATACAATAATTATCACCGAATGTTGTTGATTAGCGACTATAAACCGACAATCTGTTTTGACCATACGTATTTTTTTTAAACCTAATGGAAGTCTATAACTCTCACGAAATGAGAGTTCTTTCTTTCGAGAGAGAGAAATCTTTTATCTACAGTTATATGATTGTTTGATTGATTGATGACTGAAATGCTGGAAGGTTTCTTGAAAAGTTACGTGCTTCATCTGCTTTGTCAGATCTTAGTACCATAAAAAACTGACTGTAATAACGCCATTCCTTTACTGATCCAACCCATGATTAGATAATAACATCGATCTTTATCCTGTTGTACCATCATTGCTGTCTTTTGATCCTACATGTTTTTGCCTCCTTGGTAACCAACGCAATCCTTCCCATGCCTCTGGTGCCCCAGTATCTGTTGCTGTACCCACTTGTGCGGTTGATCTCACCGTTTCTGAACTACAAAACATAGGAGCTAATATGCCTAAAATCATGGTTCAACTGCCCGACAACCAGCGTTGCAGTTTTTATAAAACACTGTCTGATCCCGGTAAATAAGAGTTACATGTATGCCATAATGGACTTACCAAATGCCATCATAAGTTTTTCTCTCGGCGAGCACATTGAGTACGCTGCGACCGCTCTATTTCGCCATCTTACTTGACTTAACGTCGTATCCCAAACTTTTCTATTTACGTTTTATATTTGACTAAGTTTAATTTATTGTGACAATCGACTCGGCCGGACACTAGGACTTACTTCTCTATGTACGAAAATATACGAAAAAGCATTAGTCAAAAGCTAGTTCAACAAAATTACTTATAGCTTGTATCACACACAAAAATATAATGGAATATGTTTGTGTAGTGTTTTCCTCCTCCAAAAAAAAAAAAAAAATCTTGATGTTGATATCAATGTTAGTGTTTTATACTAAAGTTGACTCTCATCCAATGTAATCTTAACTGTCCCCATTGAGAAATTCCGTACAAAAAAAGAGGCAATGTTGCTTAAGTACTTTTTTATTGATTTCGTTTCAAGAGATGCTTAAGCAGAAGACCCATCTTACTCTGCACTCGTTCGATTTGAATGGCTAATGCTAAGTTGTCTTGTTGCACGGCTACCCTATCTGAAGAAATTGAAGAGTCCAAGATAACGTCATTGTCGCATATTTATTCGAACGTATTTTTGTTCCTTTGCTAATTCTATCCTATTCCAAGAGACAACTTAATTTCATAACGTGTTCTGTGCCGGTTTATCGTGGTATACATTATGGAAAAGAAAAGAGCGCACTTTGTGGCAGATTATTTTTTACTTGTCACGCTGAATTAAGCTGAAAGCTTTTTCTTTCCACTCGGACGTTAAGTGTAGTTTGGCTACAAAGGATTTCCGTTTGAAGGTGGCTTATTTGTTTAGTCTAATAGTGAAGCCATTTTCAAACCGTCAATACCAGCGCTGCAATAGAGACCAATGAGTAAATACATTTGGACTCCTGACAAGTATTTCCCGGCAATCGCCCAAACCACAACCAGTCCTACTAACAGTACCAGCGCGCGCGTGAGTCTTTCCCGTAGCACATCTTCGAATGAAACGTAATGGCAAAGTTGAGAATCAAAAGACAGCACATGACAGAGTTGAATATCTGTTGAATACGATACCGGGCGCTTAGCTCGGCGACCTGAAACCATGTGAAGGGAAGCAAAAGTAAGCCTCACTACAAAAGTCCGCTTGGCTCGTACATTTAATCAGACCGTAACACCGTTAGAATGCCCAATAAACAGAATAACTGCATCATTTTTTATTTTCAAATGCGATAGGTAATTCACAAGTTTTGCTTAGCACACGTTAGGATTAGCGTCACCTATATTGCACACAAAATATGACGAACCTGTTTCTCAAGTGATCCTGTGGGATCTCGACCTTTCACTCCTGCGGCAAATACAGCTTTGTTCGGCGAGATTACATGGTCGATTCCCTTCATCTCATCGGCAAGACAGCACCGTAATTTTCTCTGATATAAGTTTTCTGGCTTCACATGTTGCCAATATTCGCTTAACTGTGCTCCAGTTAGCGGCTGATCCACCGATGCACTCTGTATAAGAAGTTTATCTTGCGTGGTGACCGGGTGCGCTGTAAAATAAACACAACAAGGAAGGAATAGAAATTCAACGGCTAAACATAATTCCGAGTTTAATAGTGAGGCAGTATAAATGCCCGTTTTGAACTAAAGAAAGCAAAAATAAATATTATAATAAGCATATCGACAACTAAACAGAAACTGGCCTTTGTACTAGCAGAGTGGTTACAATGTTTTTACTGATGATCTTTACTGATATTAAGCAATGAATTCTACAATAACGTGCATGTGTTTATATTTCCGTATTTAACGAACTTTACTCCGCTAAACGGTCATTCAGTCTACAAATACATGTTCAAGCAATTAGCTTCGAAATTTGAGGACGTTTTTGAGACAATTGTTAATTTTACTAAAAAAAAATAATTCAAGCGGTTTTTTAATGGCTGTAAATCTAACGGCAGATACTAAACAGCATCAGCTATAGAACGTGCCACCAACCTAATTCTTTGTTGACAGTAATAGTTACTGAGGTTCCCTTCTCCAAAAAGCCGCAAAAAGGCTTCACGGAATAACCTTGCAAACAGTTCACTTTGACCTTAAAAACAAGCGGTCTTCCGTCGGGAGAGCAATTTGTGAGCTCGAATGACGCTGTCTGAACACCACCGGACGCTTTAAACGGCAGATAGTCGTCAGGCCTGGGGAAAGTCCACCGAACAAACAACCGATGACGTAAATAGCTGGACGTGGCCGGCCGTAATAAATGGCACGGTGGTATAATCCAATGTATATTTTTTGCACTGTTAACTTGTTTATTATTATAACGATGAAGGGGTCGCGTTAGCTTTTTTTGCACATCTGTGTGCGAAAATCTACACTGGCTTAATGTTATCTAGTAGCAACTTGTAATAATACTGTATCGATAACATTTGACTCTGTATAGCGTTCAGCATCGTCATCTTTATAATATCATAAGCATTAGCACTAGAACAGCCACCATCGAAGCTGTTAATGTTTCATACCGACAAGAGAAGATTGACATTGCTTTGTCGCCCTTGGCTAGATGAGTCGGGATAAATAGCCCAAAGTTGTCTCTGTAGAACTTCGTTATTGTAGGGGTAGAACAGATCCGTTTCTCCTGAAATTTTTTTTGCGTAACTCCGAGTCAACTCTACTAGTATTCAAACACCAACCTTAGCATTTCAGCAGCTGTAACTTAACCTTCAGTGACAATAAAAATTCATGGACAAAACGTTTCAATAGACCGTAATATGCACTTTTAATAAATTTTGTTTAAAAAATGCATGTAGTGAAAATTAAAAATCTGCTTTCTTAAACAAAGATACGTCAACAAAAAAGTGTCAACTCGATTCGAAAAAAATTGCACATTTAACGATAAAAGTGAATTTTCGCCTAAACTGATTTTACGCTTCACGTGCGCTCTTGCCGATTTTTACCAAAAAAGTGCATTTTGGACAACACATGAAATTCTTCGTTAATCTCTTTACGGTTAAATTTTCTATATACTTATTATATATATACCACACGACCGTATCACAACACATACTAACTTTACAGTATTTTTCAATGTTTACGCAATTACGGGGTACGTACGATCTCAGGATCGACTAAGACTGCTTCAATATCCTCGAGACTGAGTTCCCTAAAGGGCAAGGTTTCCGTTCCGCCCATGAAATCGGGCAGGCATTCTGGGTCAATCCAGTTGTAGATATCCTTCCCATCACAAAATTTGAAGCGGTCAGCCCCTTCGGACGGAATCAGAGCCTGAATGCCACTCCACACAGCTGCTTCATATGGAGAAAACACCAAATAATGGTCAGCTCATGTAAGTGATGATAAAATGTTGGAGCTGAAAAAATTCTACAAAGGACTGTTTTTTTGAGAAATTTTTTAATAGAGAACCGAAAAGAAACCTCGGCATCTATGGATTTTTTCTTCTAACATACAGTAGCGCTGAGCTCTTCAATATCAGAAAAAAAATTTTAATTTGAAGAGTGAGAATTTTTGTGGTATTGGATAAAGAAAAATAAATAGCAGATCTATGAAAAGATTCGGGCCAATCCAGTATAACAACACAAACAGTGAAAATGGTTTTTATCCGCATGTTCAATAATAATCTAAACGAAGTGGTGCTTCTGAACGTGCACTTGAACTGTCGTATCCAATAATAAAAAACTTACGACTAATCAATATACGCATTGAAAAATGGCTTTAAACTATAAATGGCTAAGGTAAACAAGAATATATTAACTGTCGTGGAAAACAGATATCAACAGGAACTACCGAAACTAAATAACATTTTGCACTTGTTGTAACGGTAGGGATTCCTGTTAAAAACTACCTTAATACTTCTGTAACTGAGCTGTTCCTCTAGAAAGTATAAAATAATTTTTTAATTACGAACTTTTGAACATCCACGGCATATTATAGACGATGACGTGCCCAAGCGCCCAGGGATAATAGCTGCTGAAGAGCTCTATAATAAATGTAACCTGTTCAAGGTCCTGCAATAAAAACAAAGGCAAGGAAAATATTATTTAATAATATCCGTGTAATCCATAAAATGGTAATTATATATAACGATCGGTTATTATCTAGTATACGAAAACGAACAAGTGATTCATCGCATTTACGTACCATGCTCGAATAAGTGGCGTCAGTGCTATCAAACACGAAGGTCATTCTTGGGCAATTCTTCTCATAGAGAAACTTTTCTACCCAAAAAACCAAGTATCGTTTCATATCGAGTGCACGATCCGGATTCTTACGATGTAGCTTAGTGCGAAAAATTACTGCAACAGTAAGCAACGTACGTGTAGCTATTAGTGAACCTCAGCACACGCGGAATTCCAATGATACGTATATCATAAACTACGTTGAGTCGCATTCTGGAGTGACTAGGGTAATAAATTATGTAGTTACTCATTGATACGTTAAAGAATAAACAACTTTATAGCCAGAGTTGTGGTTTAATCGAGAGAGTTGCGTAATCACAAATTGACCTATAAGATGGTTCTACCTGAGTTTGACATATCGGAGTTAGTTGAAATTGGTCATTCTTTATGTAGTAAAAGTAATGTACTGCGTAATTCTGGACTTACTACATTGGCTTCCGAGTTTGTCTTTTTTAAAGGGAATAAAACAGCCGACGTTGAGGTACAGTTGGTAGATGTTTGCCTCCGAGATATCTGAAAGTTTAGCATCAATTCCAAGTGCTGTGCCCACCACAAAAGTGGTAGTCACCGTAACAGAAATTACCGTCATTCAATAGTGTTAGGTTAGAAAGGTACTGCAAATTTTAGAGGTCGACTTAGGTGCAGCAATTGTGCCTCAAATGTCCCCTTCTCAATAAGAAAAGTATGCAGACCTATTTGTTAGCTGTAATTGCTATTCTGGAAATTTAAACGAGAAAAAACGTAAACACTAAGAATTTAATTCGTCTCGTCAGACCTTAACATCAGCATTTTTATACAGCAGAATCAATGATTATTACAATCTATACTTGAGTGACGAAATTATATATATAGTATATATAATCTCGTCATTCAAATATAGTTTGTAACAATCATCGATTTTGGGGTATAAAATGCTGACGTTAAGGTCTTGCGAGACGAATTAAATTTAGTGTTTACAAATATATATATATATATATATATACACATATATATAAACATTGAACAGTTAACGTAGTGCTGCAATAATTTCATCATTTTAATTGTTCATAAATTATTAGGCAGTGAAAGTAATATAACATCGAACACAAATTTGCAGTACCTGAGCCAATATTTTTCACCGACCTTACCTTTAATTCTTAACTTAATCTCCCAAAAAAAGCAGCAGATCGCAATAATTCTATACCACTAACAGCATATCTTAAGCCAATTTTAAAATTGTAGTAATGATGGAGAATAAAAACGGCATATTTGCCAAAACATAACAGTGCAAAGCTTCCTGGCCGGAGATCAGATGTTACAGTTGAACATCTATATAAAGAACAATTCGTGTTAAAGTATAGAAACAAATCGAGGTGCGTGGACGTATATGTGCAACAGGACGCGGCATTTGACGGCATAATCAGCGATGACAAGTAAAAATGAAAACAAGCAACGAATGGAGCTCTTGTTTCGATAAAATAAACAGGTTGCTTGTAGAATCCATATTTGTATCACTGCAATGAATAAAATCGAAACATTAAAATCGTCCCAATGAGTTTTTACTCGTTAAGTTAATGAAAGAACGGAGGATAACTATTCGTTCAATTGCCATATTCATACTCCACGCAAACAGATAGATGAATATTAACTGTTTACTATAACCAAGACAGCGGCGTGAATAGGTACCCATATAAGTCGCATGAAGAAATACGCTGCATATATTTATTAAAAGCGTCGAGAAATTGTTGTTAACCACAGCCGCTGAAGACAACCCGGATTGTGAGAGGATTTATGAGTGAAAACGCACATAAAACAATTAAAAAAGTTACAGTATTTTTTTAGTAATATCGGACATTCAATTCAACTATTATGTATGAACCAGCCCTCATCATACCATTTACGCCGAATTCATTACGCCACTGAAGACTTTTCTTTGCCATCTCCACTGCGGCGCCAATATCCCGTCGCCGATGTCGTACATATCTGCCAAAAAAAGAAGCTAAGGCACATTTTGTTTTGCAGTAATAAAAACCAAGGACCCTTCTGCAAAATAAATATCGAACCTACTTATTGACAAAGGATCCGCATGAGTGTGATTTTTGATCCAAAGTAGTATATCATTCTCCTATTCATAAAAATAAATTGTACCCTACAAATTTACAAACAGCTATATTTCTTGGTATTTCCGTCATTTATTTAATTATCTGTACTACTACAGGGTTATACATTTGTTTTTGGTTTGACAAATGAGATGTCTGTAAGAAACGCATAACTAACCTGCGACATATCTCGTAGTTAGCCTTGATCATCTCCACATCCTTTGGATGGTACAGTTCTGCACAGTAATGAACCAGCTTTACTAACGGATGAATTATAACATTCCGGCAGGCGGTATGTTTCGTGTAAGGTCGATAATAAGAGGTTCTATAGTTGTCCAAATATTCTAACTTTTCTACTACTTTGTTTTAAAAACATGAATTTGACAATCTTGCGGCGGTGGGTGCTTTCGTTCGAATAACTCGGAAATATTCATAATATTTGCTAAAAGACAAATCAAGTAAGACGATTATTCGCGGCAGGGTTACAATCATGTCATGTAACCTATGGGTCGCGTGGTATACAATTCAAGTGTAATCGTCATATCAGCGCGACACAATTACAGCATAGGGCAAACAAATTATTTTACTATAATCGATACTATTGTTATCGCTATTACTCTTTTTTCATTTTCAAAAGCAGCCGCCCAAAGTGCTTGATTTTGTGAAGTGAAGCGAAGCAGCAATTATAACAATAAAAAAGCGACCATACAGGTTTCGTTAGCGGTTGACTAAATACATGATATCATCAAATTCGCAAATCAAATCGCACGAATCGTATCGACTGTATATTGTATATTTGTATTTATCTGTCTGCACAGAACAACATGCCCGCAGGTGCTTTGTATTTGATACATGTATTATGTGTACATAATCAGTTTTCTGAGACACGTGCAAGCTGGATATTATGCAATAGAATTCTGCAATGGAATGCAATGGAAGTTAACGCGGAGTCTTCCCTAATTAAATTACCTAGTAGTAGTTCTGAAGCTGTTAGATCTATATTCATTTCATAAACATTTTACGACGAGTAGCCTTGTATAGCATAGTAAAAGCTTGAACTGGCGTTTTACACAAAGCACCCACACCAAAAAACAAAATTACTTAAACATAGTGAAGCCCTCATAAGAAATCCTTAGCTATTTTTTATTTAGTGTGTTTATTTATTTAGTGTGTATTATTTAGTATTTAGTGTGTTGCAAGTTCCATAAACATTTTCACAAACATTTTTATTGGAATCTGATTACTCGTAATAACATATCCGCTGTGTCCATATGTTAATGGCAATTAAAAACGTACAAAGATTTTTATGTTTTATTTACTTATGTTTAACCCCAGGTCAATAGTAACACTTTACGTAACATTTTTAAGCTAGCCAGTATTCGACTTTCTAATAAAGTAGAATCGAAAAGACTTGGTGAATATCAGTTTTTTTCTATTCTACAACAGTATTAATAAAAAAACGAACAGAAACACTAAGGAAAAAAAGTACTCGTTAACACCCCCGATTAAGCAAGTACCATTGAGGTGAAAGCTTCTTTAGCACACCGTTGCAATCAGATCCGACTGTGCAACGCTTATCATACATCGGCCCAGTTTTCTACATACGAACGCTTCTATTGAAGCCCTGTGCGCCTGGCTATACCAGCCGCCGGCTTTCCGTCTTTCCTGCTTGGTCCGAACGGTTAAAAGCGCTGCAGCTTCAGACTTCCGACCAGAGCAGATTGCCTCTCGTGGTATAGACCAAATTGTCTAAGAAGCAAGCTCTGTGTCGGCCAGAAATGGAGAACTACGGTGTGACACCGGTTCTAGGTGAAGACTCTTAGTATCGTGTGCGAACGGCGCCAACGTGCAGCATGAATGTATTGAATACTAGACTTCGTCACGCATAAACAAATAAACAGAGATACCAACAGCACACAACGTCTCGTATGACCCGGACATGTAGAAAAAGGCTGGTACTAAAAAATGAGAAATGATTTATCACGTAGTCATATATATATATATATATATATATATATTAAGCTTTATCATTACTATAAAATGCCGTTGACACAAACATTCAGTTTCTTTTAGCAAAGCAAAACAATTATATGTGTTGAGTACTGTTTAAATATATATATATATATACCCTAATTTATCTAACAACAGCACTCTACACAAAACAATATTTCAAGTCGAGCTGCGAGTCAGGCCGATAGTGTAACGGTTACATAACAATTACTAATACGAACAGCCGGAGGGCTAACTTGCTGATTACTTACAAAGATCGGCGCTGACCAAAAGCCAATTCGAGGGTGACATTTTGAGTTCTGTAATGTGATATTAGATGCCTTCAAAGCAGGTCAATTATTAGGAATATTACGTCGGATACTTAATGTTCCAACTCCATGAAGTCCATTAAGCTCGCATTTCCTTAAGAGAAAGGAACAATAATGGACGATTCACCTGTTTCACCCACACATTTTCAAATGGGTGAAGCCCTAAGGAAGCTGTGTACACATGTTTCTGTGTACGCATAAAACCGGGCTGCTTCTTCACAGCGCTCGACAGTCATTCCCATCTATAATAACAACTGATTTGCTTGTTTCCTCAGAATTGATACTAATGTTGAATTTCAAACATCCTAAACATTGTTGAGATCGAGTAGTAATTAACGTTGATTGTTTTAGAAGAAACTGATTGGGACAGACTACTTGGTAAAACATTGAGAATCTAAAAAAAATTCTAATTAAAAAGGTCTTATCCGCTAAAAATTTTTCCTAAAAAGTTTATTTTTTTTCCATTTTCTGTAGAAACACTATCGTAATTTTGTACGATTTAGAAAGCCCTTGGTATAAATTAAAGTCACAGTACATCATCATACCTAAGCAGCAATGCCCGCTTAATAAACTTTGTAAAATTACAATGTACTAACCAGGGTATAGATCGATCTCATCGAGAAGATTTGCTCTAAAGGTATCTACATCCTCGTCTGTCACTATTATCCGACCCATCGTTTATTATGAGCAAAGGAGGTCGTTTTTTTAGTTCTTTGATTTGGTCACCGCTGTAGAAGAGCACGTAGTAAGCACTTCGTAAGTCTACCTCTTCTAGTCATGCAAAAGTGCACGAATTGCAGCTAGAAGCGTCCTCTTCTTCAGCTCTTCAAGGATTCCTACCTTAAGGTTATATAATCACTTAGCATTCAGCTGTTTCATCAGCCTCAAAAATCTGTTCATATTTTAGACCAGTTAAAGCTTTTTGTTTACTCGGTAGCACACTTTTAAACGAAAAAGCTTTCTCCAGAAACTTGATGACTGTCGTCGTTCTTCAAATATTTGTACAATTATAACACATCACGCCGACGTATCCAAATTGTCGCATAAAAAAGAACACCATGCTTTAGCTGAAACTTATTTCACCTGAAGGTGTTGATTTACGCTGAGAGACGGTGGCTACAGACACCGTTGTGTGGCCTACTTTTGACCCACCGTCGTTTTTCGGGAGCAACGCAAACAAGCTGAACACGCAAGCATCAAAGACACAAGCAACGATAAAGCGACAGCACTGAACGTAAACGTGGGGCTGCCGCAAAGCATGGGCTCCCCAAGTCTGCCCTGAAATCACCAGTGGATCCCCTGGGGTGTTTTGGCTCCGATGTCTACTACGACAGGCATCGCGCGCGGAGAGAGTAGCGAGCCGACAGCTCTGCTCTTATCTCAAAGGAAAGGGAAATAAACGGCACTGGATAAACATGAGAATAAAGAAGACTGTGTATCTATCGGAACGTCTAGAACGTTGCTGTTTCCGCAAATGCTCTTGCACACTTTTCCTCGCACGGTCGGCTTTGCGCGCGACTTGCTAAAACAGCTGTCAGTGTATCCAAGAAACCTCTGCACCGTCTTACCTAATATATAATTTGGCGGCAGGTAGCCAGTGACAAGCGTATGCTACACGTGAACTAGCAAAAAGTGCATAATTGGTGTAAACAGGAATAGCAATGACATATCCATTGGTTCCATACTTGGCAATATTTTTTCTTTCGTTAGCTATGAACAGATTAACTAGAATGAAGTGGAGGTTCAGTGGGTCAAATATGTCTAAACGAACTAAGCATAAATACAATCGTAGGGAATAAACAATGTCCATAGCAAGAAGTTGGATTCTATACTCAATAGAACGCAATAACAACTACGCTCAGTTCGAGGTCAGTAATCGTAATCGGCTATTTAGTGCCACATGTTTACAAACATGTTACAACGTAGAAATTTTAAACGCAGATATTCAAAAACACGGAGCGTCAAGATATAGGGCTACTAGTCAGATTAAATGATTGCCTATCGGCTAACTGTGAAACCATAACAGTGCAATTAGCCACTATAAAAAGCTTGACAACATCACTTTCTTACGCACATCCTACCCAATCAATCGAATTTTCGCACAAATAACTCCAGAACTTTAACAAAAGCAACTACTGAATCGGGCACGTCTATATTTTTGTATTTGCCGAACAAATCACAATGGAGATACGATTTATTGACTGTTTAATTATAATCGTCACAAGAAAACAAACGGGTTGGACTAATAATGTCTATATAAGTATATGTTGAATTATTTCTGTGACGGTCTTAACAACGTTAAGTTATAAGAACGATATCAGAACGTACTAGCGGTATTCTGCTGTTTGAGCGTTCAGCGATAACAGTTTATAGAGCCGGTTCGATCGGGTTTAACACAAAACGGTACAGAACTTCAGCCTGCTCTGTTTTTCGGTCATGTGTAATTTGAGGATACCTCACGGAGTGAGTACAGTAAAATTTCTCAATGCCGATATAATTTTCAATTCACAAGGGCTTATAAATCATGTTTTGAGGGATTGAAGAAAAAGACATGCCAAAGAGGTCATCGATAAAAATGACCGAGCTATGTCAAATCATCTGAATGTAAACTAAATAACATTATCAAGATAGCTTTCATCAATAACGAGTTAGTAAAGGTCTTCCCACATTTAGCGGTCTTCCGTCCACGATGAGTACAATACGTGCATTTAAAGCCCTAACGTTTGAAAAGCCTGCGGCTAACCGTATTCCGTTGGATTACCCATTTTTCTTTGTTGTTGACTTGGATGTGAAATAATTCCATTGCCAGAAACTATTCGTAGAAGGATAACTGCATAGTAACGCTAACTAATTAGTGCATAATACATACTTATTCAAATAGTCTTATTAATATGAAGTACTCAGAAAGCGTATTCTTTTAATATAAATGTATACATTGAATATTCGATATGTTCATAAGAGTGTAGGAATAATGTGCGTAACAGAATAATCTTTGCTTACTTTTTTCGCGTTCAATTTCAGGCAAAAGTTTTTCTCGAAACTCTTCTACGTCTAGTTTAGTAACGGACATGCCTTTCTCCTCAAACGGATCTGGTTCCAATAATTGCACCATTGCACCTAGATTGTACCAGTCACTTTAAAAGCAACTTGTATTTACGAGTTTTTCTGGCTGCGTTTTAAACTCCCAAAGGAAAGTAAGGCGCGATACGAAAGCCTCGTACGGCACAATACCTGTAATTAAATTGAGAAAAACGGCAGGAATTTTCGTATATAAATAGATACCTGTCAACCTGTTTGACCTACAGTTGAACAGTATGACAGTGCTCGTCGAATGACGCCCAAGTGTCACGTTGGCTTCTAAACAAAATGTTTCGTTCACGTAAAATGCGCTAGTTATGATTCCGTGGAGCAACTTACCAAAAAGATCAGCACTGAGAATGACTACGCTTTGAGAAAAGATGCCGACAAATGTTAAGTGTTTGTACCTATGGCCTTGGCATGGAAAGTGCTGAAATGTATCTATTCCAAGAAAAACATGAAATGTTATTTATAATTATGAACTATAAATGGTGTTCAACATCAGCAACCGTAAGCAATTTCCTTATTTCTGGATCTACCTACGCTACGACTCCTACGTCTAACAATAAGCTAATTTATCTGTTTTCTGAAAAATAACGCGCCTGAAAATGCAAAGATTAGGGCTAAATATACCTAGTTGCTTTTTTGAGATTTGAGCCATTGACTACCCTGCTATTAAAGCGTTGCTTATTTTCCCGGATATGCTGTCTAGAAGCCGTTGACGCAAGATTATTGCTAGAGCGATATGAATTCTATTACTGAAAAATAAGAGAATTAAGAACTGAATCCTAGAAATATACTTTTAGTCTCGACAGTGATTTCGTGTTAGCACATTCTCACTGATTGATATTGCTGTTGGCGTGGGTTGTTCGCCGTTAAGACTAATTCCGACTTTGCCTTAAAAAATATTTGAGCTACAAACTAGTTTAAAAGAGCATTTTCATTTAAACATGTATTCAGATTAACTGTTTAGCAGAAAGCCCTTGTTTACCTGAATTATTTCCGAAGAAATTATGGAAGAGACTAATCCTCGGTACTTATTGCACGATCACCTTTTCAGTTAAACACTGTTGCATTTGGTCTAAGTAGTGGCAGCTAAGATGTTTATGAGTATATTTAGAGGCCTTTTAAGGAATTCAGGATTATGTAAATGTTAATTTGTAAATACCTACAGGGGTATAATTCCACGTCAATTTAAAAAGAAAAAACGCATTCATCTTATGCTTCCTTAAGATGATACCTCATCCGTAGAGAACAGAAGGATGTTAGTTTTCTGCCATCCATATGTCCAACAGGATGATTGCGAAACAATAGACTTTCCTTGTGAACAAAAATTTCCCTCTTGAACACGGACCTATACATCGGTTAAGTTGACACTTTAACGGCTTAGAAAATTGGACTGTCAATGGCTCAAAATGCTTACGCACATATAGGTTA
The DNA here is from genome assembly GCA_002081605.1 of Tropilaelaps mercedesae. Lineage (NCBI taxonomy): Eukaryota > Metazoa > Arthropoda > Arachnida > Mesostigmata > Laelapidae > Tropilaelaps > Tropilaelaps mercedesae. The sequence goes on from MNPL01001814.1 coordinate 22,414, forward strand.
CGCGTTAAAGTGGGAACCCCAAATGGTGTAAAAGCACAATGGAGCAGCAAATTGGCCCACTAAAACCCCATACCTCACAACCCTCTTATAGCCTCTTCCTCCAACGTCTAACATCTTTTTTCTATTTTAAAAAAGAAAAATTTTGTAACCGTTAGTGGTTTAATCTCTAATACTACGCGTTACGTTGTGAAGACTAGATCTTAGATTGATGGCGGCCCATTGTATATGGTATGTGTTTTTACTATTAATGTTTCAAACAACGACGTTATTGTGATACTGCGAATACTATTACTGGATGTCTTTAAACTTCAAAAATTTTTCGAAGCAACAAATCTAAGTTTCATGCTTCTATCGTAATCTATACGTTTATTCCTTATTTAAGAATTCCAGATTCTCAACACCATGAAGTATGAAATGAGGTACTTTCACTAATTCAAAAATTGAATTTAGTGTATCAAATTCGGAAATAGAACATTCAGTAAAATTTCACTCTCCCGTCATTTCCATAGTCAGTTCTAAAGAGATACGTCTCGACGGGCACCTGCTTCGGTCTACCACATACAAACGAAAAATTCAATTAGACACGAGACAACATACGTTGCAATTCATCCACATGGAATTGTTTTGTTAATCAGCAATTAGCTTACCTCTCAACGTAATCCTTCAAAAACACTGAGGTGAAGCAGTCATCCAGTTAGAACGTAAGCATCACCTTCTTAAACGAATTGTCCTTTCCAATTTGAGCAAGGTCATAAAACCTCAATAAATGTCAACCAGTCAACGTCAACCAGTCAACGTCAACCAGAGGACTGTGGTTTATCTAGCCCGCAGTCAAACTTTTACACCGACTTATGACAGTCGACTGTGTTAGCACACCATGAGAGAAATTTCGTTTACGGTCGTGTTCCGCAAAGTGTTTCCCTTGTCTCCAAACACCCGTGAAAACGTAGCAACGGCACCGTCGCGTGCAAAAGCTAGACTCTAAAGCAGTTCCGCCTGTCAGATGTTCGCTCCATGGTGTCTTCTCCGTGGCAACGTCAGCTGAGCGAATGCAGTGGCAAGGGAGAGATTCGCGCGGAACTGTAATCTAAGCGGAAAATGGAACACCGCCGGCTTGGGGGACCTAGGGGGAGCCACCGTACTACCCGCGAAAGTATGTAATGATTCGAAATGTGATTTTTATGCTTGTCTAATCACTTAAAGGCTTAAGTCAGCTAAAACAGAGGAGTATAAATAAAAATATTTGATCTATATTATATGTAGAAGACAGTTCGGAAATTCTTGACAAACTGAGCTGGTCCTTGCATCGGTTACAAGATCTGTATACGAATTTACAAATCTTTACATAAACTAAAATATTGAGTAGTATCTCGATGGTAACACTTGAGTCACTGCGCGGTTGCGGTTGTAAAGCATGGAGGCTGAAACAGCGTTTAGTTTTTTTCATAATTTATTATAAGCCTACACCGAGGTAATGTGATGTCAAGTATGAGTTATGAATATGGTTATTCTATTCTATCAACTTTTTCCAATTATTTTGCTGAATTAAAGAAACAAAGACCATATCCGCTTTGATATTGGCACATTCATGGGTACTTACAGTAACGAGTTGAACCGAATGTATGAACGTAAATACATGTGGTATATTGTAAAAGAAATGACTACACATAGTTGCAAAGTACAGAACTAGCAGATGGTTACCTAAAACCCGATGGATTATATTGTGGCATTGAATGTCGAACACCTTTTGTTTTCTCCTATCATCTGTATTCAGAAGGTTTACGTAACAATTTTTGGTGATTCTAAGAGTAAATCATAACATTTTGAAGATATATATATATATACACGTATAACTCCTAAGAACCGCGACTTATTTTGCATGCTGGCAAGCCGTTGTTAGGCAAATTCAATCCAAGTTTTCTTTATTTTCACCCAAAGGAATTAACAGGCAAACGTAGACGAAATGTTTTGTTTAAAACGATTACAAATGACGTTCATGTGTCGCGCTCGGTGATGTCTGGCATTCGCGTGCGCTTCTCGACCGAAGGAGGTACGTAGGTGCACGGGTTCGATACCCGCCATTGCACATTTACATTTATGGGGTCAGTCTTACGAAGTAATGCATCGGACGGTACCGTGGATGCTCAATGTTGGCTATGGTCAGCCCCAAAAACAAAAGAAAAAATTGCTATGATGTCCGACTACACCGAACCGAAATCTGCTCAATATCCTAATTTCTGGTCATTTCTGTTGGTCAAAAAAGGGTTTCTTGTAGCGTTTACAATGATTGTCCTGGAAGCATAAACCTGTCCTATACACTATTTCTAAATTGAGAACAATCGGGGTGTTGTTACAGATTTATGTAGCTCATCATTTAAACTTTGTTTTAGAAGGTGTCTATTTTTACGCCATTTGTTTGCTTCTTGAAAAATTCCTACTAAGAGTAGTCATAGAGGACAGAAAATACTTTTACAAGTAATATAGAAATACATGTATTAAATTCTCTCCAATTACATAACATCTCTTCAATTACATAACATTACAAAGTATTTACATTGCAGGACATAGTCAGCGCTATCATTTTTCTAGCGTTGTTCTAGATTGACAATAAGCATAATTGATTCTGCACATTCCAAATACATCGAGATACATTCCTACCCCTTGAGAATGGTCATAGTAGGGCGATGCTTTTAAAGATTTATTAAACAAGTAAATTGCCAATGATTGATTCGCGTTATGTTAATTGGCTTAACACCGGATAAGATTTTATAATAAAACGTAGCTAAAATTACGATTAAAGGTACATGGCAACTAGAAATCCACTTGAGATGTAATTATGTAAACTGCATAACAACGCCAAGTGTTATAGACGATAAGCTACGAATCCGGTTCAAATAGTGTCCTTCTTTGACCCGTATAAGCGGCTTACGCACTCAGCCGCCCGTCATAACAGCTAAGGTGTGCAGGAGAAAACCGAGCGACAATAAAATAAAAGTTGTCACTTACAGTCTAAAAGAAGAAACAATACACGTTATTTTTCTTTAAGGAAAAAATTTACTTTGTTTTTGAAGGTTGTTTGATTTAAACTAGATGCGGCCTTCCTTGTAAGACGCGTTCGGTGCGCCTTAAGTATTGTCAACGGAGCTTTAACATTTAAAATAACTCGGAAACCGTCGGCCTGGACACCGATAAATAAGCATTACATTTTTGCAATTAAATAAAAGGCAATCACACCTAATTACACTTCTGGCTAGACTGGCACACTGAGATAAGTTGAGTGAATGGAACTGCTTACATTGAACCTTTCAACGAGTTTAATGTGAGCAATAAGGAGGCTGTGGTGGTGTGATTCACATCAAATGAAATACTTAAATTTTCCTAAAAATATCTAGTTTCTAAGAACATTGAGCCTTTTTTCTTAGTTAAAATATAAGTTATCCGATAGCTCTAACAGATCAGTTTAGGAGCTCTTAAATCCTTCCATAAGCGCCGTATCTCAGCCGGCGCTAGCTCGTGACTTTGTAGAACGGAAGCATATGTGCATCCATTTACCTAAAATAAACACGGCGTTATAAGATAAATTAAGTGTTCTTGCGTAGCTAATATTAAACTCAACTTGCTAACATCACTTCTAACATACTATTACAGTTATCATTGCTCCAGCTTGTCCAAACTAGGACGTTTCCACTATACATTCTTAGAATATCTTCTTGCTTATCAGACGTATATAAAACGTGCTTGGTTAATACGCTGCAACCAGCCATGCCTCCATGGCTTCCCAGTGATTCTCAACCAATATTTAACAGACGCGGCAGACCTTCACCCGAAGCGATTGTTAGGACAATTAAATAGACAACATCACCGAGTTTTTTGTTGGTTTGCAACCTCAATATTATTAGTATTACTACATGTGATTCTCCTGCCGCTCGAGTTTTTTAGTCTTCTTACGCCCTGGTGGCACTGAAGTCTCAAGTCGGCTAATAAAATCATCCTCGCCTATTTTCTCCTGTCCGTTTTCCCACTTAATTATTCGGTGGTTATCTTCTAGAGTTTTCCCTAGCAAATTCAAGGAAGTTTCAATTGTCCTCTGTTTAAGAACAAAGGGAAGCACAAATTCTCACGTAACAACAAGCCGGTTTCTCTAATCGATTTTTAAGGTTTTTGACAGAATTGCTATTATGAGGCTGGCTTAACATCTTTCTGCGGTGAAATTTCTATCGTTTTCCCAATTTAGTTTTCGGGTATCTCGTCTCGAAACTTGATTTTTCCTAAGATTTCACCAAAAAAGTCGCAAAATTATCATATATGTTGATGAGATATTACTAGCTTTTCGTATCCGCCCATTACCGCTCTATTCCGACATGCGGGCGGCACTTACTAAGTTAGAATATGTAATACAAAGAAAAGCTTTAGAGTCGTTGTCAATGCAAGCTAAACTTGGCTAAAACTCTTTCAAACGCCTCAAAGAACAATCTGCCTAATCCACTTCAGTTATGCCGTAACTCATTATCCCTATCGTCGACTGATACATGTCTGGGGTAAAAATGAGACCTTTAGATGACAGAAGCCTAGGCTGCCCATTCTTTAAATGCTACTCGGCGGTCACGTACATTTGTCGTCTCAGGAAACCAGGACTTCGAAACCAGGACGGTCGATTGCCGTTTTCATATAAAGCTCTACTAATTCCTATTCTCTACTACAGGTTATTTATCTGTAGAAAAGTTAGGATACCAGCACTGGGAAGTTCTGGTCAAAAATTATGTTGCCCGAGCTGCTGTGAGGAGGAAGCGCAGGCACACGAGTTTAGATCTGTCAAGAATGTACGACGTCTAACCGATACACATATTATGCGCGGGCGGACTGCCCTCTTAGTTTTCAAAACTGTTAGATGTCAAGTTCCATGTGACAAACTTTTCCCAACCTCACACGTTGGCAAAAGATGGGTCCGTACCGCTACTGAATTTGGGAGGTAGATAGCCTTAAAAAAGCATGCCCCTGCTTGCCGTCTGCCTGCAATCTGAAATTTTGCTCCCTTAAGTAATTCGGGAACCTACTTCGGCTAAAAAAATACTCATGCAAAATCTTGAAGATATTGTTATATCTCCTTCGTCTATACTGTACATTTTCTTGCATTGCTCAAGCGACGACATGCATTTGAAATAATGATGTTCATTCGTATGCGGTATTTTTTCGGTTAGTATTCATAGTACAATACCGAGCTGTTTGTATGAATACTCTATCTATATTTATGAATTGCCATTCTATTGCCTTTGCTCCATTACTTCTGACGAGAACTTTAGTATTGTGTAATTGCAGTTCCGTGAATAAACTTCTTGTTGAGCTCCATTCGAAGTTTGCCAGGGAAGTTATAGACAAGGGTAGTTGAAGAGTAGTTTGAGTAAAATTAAGGTGTTATTGTCGATGACAACGTACTCTATTATATTAAATACATTGTAGTCTGTGCGACTAATTATTGCTTGAAATCTACCTTTTATATGTTTCTTACGAGAACTTGACCATTGTCTGACCACTGGCGGTTCGGGCAGGAAACCTATATATATATACATATATATATATATATAAGGTACGTACTGTTTTATTTGGAAATCGGTGACCGTGAAAACCTCTGAGGTAAACTCTAGGGATACCAAGTTGGTCAGCAATAAAACCCGTAGTGTAAAGGTCTTCAAGGTTTAATATCAGAGGCTCCGATAGCAGCGCATTGTATATGAGTGGTACAGCCGCCCGAGTGAGTACATATCTGAAACCCGGAGTGAAAACATTATTTATTATCTACCCCAAGTATATAACAACATTGAAAAACGAAGTTATTAATTAAATACAGATTATATATATATATATATATATATATATAT
>MNPL01001815.1:0-10305 GCA_002081605.1 Tropilaelaps mercedesae
ATATATATATATATATATATATATATATGTATATATATATAAACTGCTTTTAAAATAAAATGAAAACATGCCTGTGCGTTGTTTTCAGTGAATGTGTGATTGAAAACAAATGGCATGTCGTCATCTTCGGACATTAAGCTGTTTTAGCATTCTGAAGTTCTAATACCTGTACGCTGACGGCGAGCATTTATATAGTTATAACATAGTCTCGGAATTCGTCTCGGTTGAAATCATTAAAGTTCGAAGGCGGAACATAGCGAAACTCAAAACATAGCGGATGCTAAAAGGTCCTTTGCCGTCCGAATGACCCTCATTAAACTTATGAAACAAACCCACGATATTACATCCCGACGTTAAACACAAATAGTTCAGCGTTTATACTGAAAAAAGGGCAAATGCGAATGAATTGATTGAGATTTTTATTATTAAGAAAACTATCACTAAAAGTACAAAGTTCTTCTAACTATTACTTTAAAATAAATCTCACTATTTGAGCTTCGCGTTCCCTCTTTGTGATAAAACGTTGATTCATTTACCAGTATTTTAAAGGTACTTTCGCATGAATTATCTTCACGCAATCAGCTACGAATGCAGCCCTTAATTAACTGGCCAGTGCCGAATGGCTAGAAAAGCCATTCAACAATCCTAAAAGAGATCGAAGATTTTGAAAACGCTTCCCATACAACTGCGGGGCTTTTGCAAAAGAGGATGATTCAGACGGTCCACTTGAACTAATGGCGATATCGACAGCGCAGGAAATGAGCAAATATTGACGTTGTTTAGCACGCTAACATGCTGCACCCGCTGCTATCACGGTAGACTCAAAATGCTGACGCCCAAAATGCCGCACGCTGTTACTCGAAACTTAATTCGGCTTGGTATTAAAAAAGCTCACTCTATTCTCTAATCACTACTCTCTGCACGGCTGTAATGGCCAAGAAGTCGTTAAAATACACTTTGATTATGCTAGATTACTCAGACAAGTTAGTGTTATTCTTTTTCCTAATTCGTCACTGCGGCTCCTGTTGTTGTTTTTAACTTTTTTATTTGTCTTCTTTATCATTAGCAAAAGCCCAAGTTCATATTTTGCAGCCACCATAGACTGAATTATAAACATGTCTGATCGTTAAGGTCATCTCTTTATTGTGCTCAACAAACGGAGCATATTGGCCGCCTTGTCCACAGGCTTAACAGAAAAAACAAAAGTGAGTAAAACAGTTGCTAAGCCTGTTGTTGGACACTGTCTATTATGAACTGTTTCTCGTGTAGGAGCGAGTCGTATAGGATGCAGCTTAGCTTCGGAAATAAGAGCTTAGCGTCAAAAAAGGAATATTACGCGACGGGGTGAGACAATTGCAGGCTCGAGCATAGCGTAACTAGGAAGCTGTTAACTACTTCCGGTGCGAATCAGTAAATTAACCTACTCAGTCAACTGCTTTTTGCGTCACTTTGCACCATATGACATACAGTGAGTTTGCGGCTCGCCAGCTGCCATTTTACCAGTAAAATGTGATGTTGCTATAGGAGATAATATAAATTATGCGGCTCAGTTATGCGGCTAATGTTCATATAAATGTGAACAAACATTTAGTCTCGTCGCTACGCCTTTTATAGACGTAAACGATCCATATGGGGGAAGGAGTTGCAATTATTCCGTCAATGCCTATCGAAAATGATTTAAATTTGTTCGGATTGCGAAATGAATTGTGTTTAATTAATTAGGTGTAACAGACAACTATCATTACTTGGTTGTTGCACAATTTCTTGGCAGCTTTTGACTTTTGTTAATCCTAGCAGACCTCAACATTCGTCTGCTGTATCTCCCTCAATCTTATTGTTATTCCAATTGGCTTCTAAGAACTATAAGGAACGAATGAGGAATCCGAGTCCGAAGCACGTCAGACGACAAAGTCTGCGGGTCAACGTGATACTAATGCTTGCTATAACTTGTTAGTAATGCACGCAAGTAGTGCATGTAGAGAATACCTAATATATATAATACCTAAAGCATTTTAAGTCATGAACGACATTGCTTCAGGACTAGTCCTCGCAAGGCCCTCTTCAGGACTTTAAATTACTGAATGATTTGCATCAATCAGGCAACAGCCGACGCAATCTAAATATTTGAGTTTAAAGAGTTTACCAAGTCAGTTCGCACCGTTCACAAAATCCATAAAAAACAACGGTCAAACAACTGGAAACGGCAAAAAGATGCAAAAAAGTCTCCATAAGCTGGCGAAATTTGGGCTATTGACTAAATATGCGGTCAGAATAAACGACATCTAATCTAGTCTCTTTAACGCCCCTCGTGTCAATATAGTGTCACAAATCTGGTTTTTGGTCAAAACGAAAGCATTTCTGCGTTTTACCCTCTGTTTCATAACTGTCGTCAAAGAAGCCATCCGTCTGCGAATTCGCGCTTATGTCGGCTCGAACGTGTCTGGAATCACATAGGATTGACAACCACGTTGCTTCTTGGCGATTATTGATTCTGCCCAACGTTGTCAGGGAAAGCTTTGCGTACTTGGATCACAACAATACAACGTGAGGTCTAAAATTATAAATGATCCATAGCATACTGCATATGTTAAGGCTTCTGTAGTTACTTGTGTAGTGAGGAGTGTACGGTAAATAAGAGAAGTGATATTTCATGACAGACTAGCTTATAAATTAAAATTTGAAGCTCCTCCATATTGGGGATATAGGTGTGGCCACGGTGTAACCTCAGTTGTTCTTAGCTTTCTGATAGTTACAACAGGATCAAAGTTCATCTCTGCTATATTAGCAGTTTTCTCAACGTTCTTAGTTTATACAAATTTGTATATTTCCCTACAAAGCATCTGACGATACTTCTCGCCCTCAGAATTCTCTCTTAAGTCGGGATTTACACACACGCATTTACTAATAAAAAAACTAATCGCCATTTAACGTAGCATTACTTCCAATGCTTAGTTGGTCACTGTGGACACGTATGATCGCTGCAAATCGTTCTGTATCGGCACGAAAAGCGGATCTTCGTGCCAAGAACCTCGATATCGATTTTGTAAGCGATTGTTTCTTTATTTGAAAACCCAAATATCAATTCTTTATATTTTGTGTTATACATGAAGCGTGGAGCTATCACTTTGTCTTTACAGGAAGATCCTTTGTGTCAGCCTTATGGTTTTCAAACAGCTTTAACTATCGGTCGTTGACTACGTCGTTAACTATGTGTTATTGACGTTCTTTCTTAGAGCTCTATGAGAGTTTAGTCTTCTTAAAAATATTTTTTGTTCATTAGTTTTTAGTCATCCCCGTCACCGTAAGTTCAGTATACGTTTTCATAACCTGGACGCTTAGTCGAGATATGTCTGCTATGCCTCACAAAATCTTGTTCTTTGGGAATTGCAATATCTCGTTTTTATGATGTCCAAGTTTCTTGTTTGAACTATGGCTCATTCAGGTGAAACAAAGAGATGGTAGCGTGTCCGTGTTGCTCAAGTCGTCGGTTTACCTTTTAGTCATTAATTATGCACCTATTTGCGAACAGTACAACTCCAAGCAGACTTTGTTTTCTACTCATCCCGCGTACAAAAAACATTGTAAATGGTCAACCCGTAAAGCTACTTAAAAGTCGTCTTTAGACAATGATTTTTACTTACTCTGGTCTCAAAACCAACAATTGCTCTGCAAAAATTCTGAAATTAAATGTCCTCATAATATAAAACCTCCACGATGTTACTGATTTCATCGGATATCATTGAATCACGAACAAACATATAAAATTGGAGGTAGATCCATAACTCCATTTTTAACGTGTTGATCGTCATAATTCCTAATAGTCGTCAGAATCAGAAAAACATTTACCCAAGTGTTAAACACTCTGCTATCCGCACTCAAACTACCCGCAGTTATGGTTTGGCCGGTGGTTGAAGCCGTATAAGGTTTTATCGACTTAATTTTGCTTGCAAAGTCAATTAATCTGAACCTAATGCAAAGAATGCACACGATATGACATATGTAGTAAAATCTGGTGGGACAGTGTATAACAACGATTCGCTTTTCATTATAAACGTAGTACCGGAAACCTTTTTCTAATGAGTACTGTGATACTCGACAGGCTGCACATTAGTATATTATCGGTTTGTTCAGAGTGTAAAGAGGACTTAAGATATTTCTCTCTGTTTTCTCTAAGTATAATAGAAGATAAAACTGAATAAGCTTAAACGTATACTAAGGACCGATTTGATATTCTTGCAATATAAATAATCGACAAAAGGAAGCTGGGCTATTTCTAGAAAAGCGCCGAGGAAAATATCGTGATTTGCCAGTGAGAGTCACGATCTCGTTCATGCAGCAATGTTGCTTCAGGTTTACAGCTGGGTCTGATCAACGAATACCGATGTTTCATTAACGCCATCGCTCAGTGTGGCACTGTGTGTAGCCATGTCGGTCTTCCGAATACCGACGTAGCTATATGTCACTTCTTTGACTCATGCATGGGCACAGCATATGCTGTACTAGCATAAGCATGCGTAGTGTACTAACATTCATTTTGACTGATTAGTTAAACGTGCTTACGCAATTTTATTTAAAAAAACTAAGTTCAGTTATAGTTGCTACATTGATGATTAGTCGCATGTATGATTAGCATGGAGCTCTAGAAAATTCTAAACGAACTGCATGTAAAAAGGCTATAGAAAGACGTCCACAGACTGTTTGACTCTATATTTTCTGTTGATGCTAATAAATGCTATTTTCTCAAATGATTTGATTGGTAAGACATGAGACCGGGCTGTCGACCGTGAGTCGACCCTTGTACGATAAACCAGAAACTATTGCCGTACAGTGTCCTCACAGTTGCCTTTGATTTTTCAAAAATAACCTTGATTTTATTGGAGTCTGAGATTTTACAGAATTCCACCCTTTCACCATCTAAACATATTGTAAAATGATCATGTGACGAGCTCCGAGAAATTCAGGCTTATATACGTGTACATCGCTATTACCTATATTATATTTTTTGTTTGTAGGACTCTTTGTGCAAGATGGTATAGCAATTATAGCTTCGTGATTATATTAACGATTATATCAAACCCCCATACCATTGCCAGCGAAAAACTTTCCCCGTCTTATCTGCAATGAAACATACATTCTTCGTATATATTGAGAACTGCGCAGCACTTAGTTTGTACCAAGTTGTCCAAATATAACGTTATTGATGATCGTTGTTCTATCTACGTATCACTATAAACAATGGATAGCCGACAAATAGTCTAGACTAAATAATTGGAATTTAGATCTCATTGCATGTTCAGAACTATTAGTCGTGTTTCATGGTAATGGACCCTTAACTTTCCTCGCAGTACCTTGGTTGGTTATATAACTTACTGCAAAATTAACACTCGCTTGTTCAAATCTTGCCGATTCCACATAATCTTTTGCTTGCTAAACTCCTCGTTGTGTGGGGCGCCAAAAGTAATGCGAGAATAGTTCGAAAAGCTGAGAATAGGGCGAGCTTCCAAAGCAGTATGTCATATACCACCAAGGTAATTTCAGCTTTGCCATTTACCGGAAAATAGCTGAAAATATGACACACAAACTAAAACTGTATGGACCGGAAATTACTACCTGTATCAAAAAACAGCCACATTTCGTTTCCCTAAGTCGATGTTTTGTCCTTCTGTACATTTCTTCATCTCCTGTTAACGCTGATGGAGTTTGAGCAGTGTGGCAAAGTCTGCAAAAGGGCTAATCATTTTCCATCTACGAATAGAGAAAGCTCTTCTATTCGGAAGATTGATGGCAGCGAGGAAGTAAGAATGATGAAAGCCTCATTTGTGCCTGTGTTTAATTTGACTGTGGATATTCACCATGGGCAGTGGTCGCCTTTTTCTTGTGTTTGAAACGAGCATTTTTGTCGCTCGGTGAGTGAGACCTACTACTCACATGGTTTTCAAATAACTACAGATACAAGTAGACAAAGAACCTGGAAGTCTCTTGCATATTATTGCCTCGTCAGCGGTGCTAGTTGCGGCCCTCGTAGCGGAGCGTCAGGCCTGAGGGAATCGACATTGACTGTTTTAGAAATTTCTTTTGGTTTTTTCATGCGTTGTAAATAAATGTATTCCAAATTCGTTTTGGGCTATTTTCCATATGTCATGATTGAAAATTGCACCATAAAAGGTATTTAAACATGCGTTATTCATTGTTTCAAGAGGGAGTCGCTTATGGCGTGGATCCTATAAGAAATGGCGAAAAGCCAAAAATGTGTTCGTTATATCAGGGGTTCCGCTGTATGGATTATGACAGCTGCTTGGGGACTGTACGTTTATCTGATTAACTTATGAATAAATTTCCACCCTAGGCTGCGCCTTTTATATTACCAGCAACCCGTAAATGAAATTCCAGGTTGGATTAGTGCCTGAGTATATTGTATATTAGGTTAGGAACAAAGCTCTGGGGTAGATTCTGTGGCAAGTGACAACGCATTGCCACGGGCAAACCCCGGTAATTTTTTGGAGGGTAATGTGCGAGTCTTGCCCTCTAGAGACTGTTCAAGTCTGCTACGCCAACCAGAATGGGGCGACCTAATGGTACGAACCCTTGCCCGAAGACGCCACTTCGCCAGGGGGCGCTGTTGGATATTAAAGAAACATAGGCTTCCTACATCACTTATTTCCCCTGACGTTGTCTGCCTGCCGGTTTAGCTGACGCTGTATGAAGTTCCAAACGGCTCTTTTGGTGTGCCTAGATTTCATATGAATATAACTTACAATACGGGATCTTACTTCTTCTACTTCAAATGGTTCTCTTTCTTTCTCCCTTCCTGCTTTATTTGTAATTATTACTAGCTCTGAGTCCACGTAAGTGCGTTAAAAGAATTGGTTTGATCAGTATATCTTTTGCAATGCGAAAGCGATAACGTGGACGCTAAATGTTAGCTAATGGTCAGCCATGGGAGAAGATTGTAGATTAATTTTTTTCAGTTGCGTTTTTGTTTATCCTTTTCGATTGACGATTTATTATTTTATGCGCCTGTTATTTTCTATCAAGGATTATTTTTCTAGTAAGAATTACGAGGGTCACTTTTACGATGAGCTAATTGTTAAGTGGATTATTTTCGCAAATAGTTTCCAGTTCAATATGCGTTAAAGCGCTCGAACGACTGACTTGTATACGTGATGATACATTACAATAAGAGGATATGCAATATAATTTGCTTCTTTTGAAAAAATGGGGTTGATTTGTATCATGGTTTTTTGGTAATTAGGGATGGGTAGTCCAGTGGCGCTTAATCAAATAATGTCTTTTTTCAGTGGTGCTGATGGTTCCTCTTTAAATGACTTGTATTGTTCCAGGTACTCTTCCTTTTTGAACATCACCAAGGTAAGAAATATGAGTGCTTGTATTTGATCAAACACTCATCATAGCAAAATTGCATTGTTCTAACTTCAGTGTGATTTGAAATAAAGTTTAACGATGCCAACTCCATCGTGATTGATGAATCTGTGTAATATTATACTGCGCCCCCAGATACAACTCTGCTTTTAGAGGCAACTTAGATCGCCCGTCACTTATTATATCCTCTGTCATTTTCGTTCGGTGAAATTATCTTTTTCCGGCAATTAAACTGAAACTACATAAGAACCATATTATATAAATTGGACTAAGCCCAACAATTAAATACCAGGCATACATAACTAAAAACATCCTGTACCGTTTGGTCGGACTGTATTCATGACGTATCGCGTCCAAGCCATAGAAAACAAGCGCGATAAGTTTAGTAAAACACGTAGGGCTTTTTCGACTACTCCCATTACAACAGGTCACCGACGGATCAAGTAGGCTCTTTGGCTTGACGTTGATCTTCTACCGGCAGTTCATCCCGAGAACGATGCCAAGCAGGGTTCTCAAGACATCCCCTATGATATTGGCAAATCTCCCGACAATTTAGTTTAGCACCACGTGTGAGCCCAGAGCGTCCATTAGGCCTCCCAGCTTTGTCAAGTCTCATGCGCCACGTATGCTGCTAAACCGGCTCGTCTCAGATTACGCTAATTGTACTTATTTCAAGCTACGTCTTCATCTATAAACAGGAAATCCTGGATTAAAGGTGAATGACGTGACTAATTTCGGTATAGATCAAATGTACAAATCAAATATTCAAAAATTAATGGAATGTTTTCATACTTGATAAATGCGAGGTGTGAATATTAGCAATTTTCTAACGGAAACCATGATCACGCCCGATATTTACACCAAAGAGTGTTTTAAAACTTCTTTGTGCCTTTTAGACGTGCTAAATGCTTCACTGCTACAAGGCTTGAGATAAGCGTGCATAATAGCGAAAACCTGTGCGTTGTATAATTGCGCGTCTGAAAATATATTCAAAATTGCTGGCGCTTATACAGTAAAAACATCCTTAGTAGAAAAGGCGTCGCCGGCCGTACCACTGACACGCATCCCAACACTTCAGCAGGCCTTTCGCACTGAACTGAAGTCTTTAGCTAGAAATTTTACATTCATTGAATTCGTGGTGGAAGGAAATGACTTCGTGCACCGATCAAATCGATTTGACGTCGTTGTATAATCGCAGCTTTACGAAAAATTTACCATCAACAATGCAACAGCAAACGATACTAAAGTCCTTCTTGGCATTTAGTATGTTTGGCATAGTGCATCTCTTTCGTTCAACATCGAGAGGCCCAACAGAGATAACTTACAAAACCGCAACTATTTTAGTTAATATTGAAGCAAGGTTGTCGGAAATGTAAAACGGAACAAAGTGAAACAAAGTTGTCGGAAGGTAAAACGTAGTCGGTAAAGTTGTCCTTGCGGCAAGTGTTCTCATATAGATTGGCTTGTGGATCACGGAAGGGTGCCGCTGTAATGTTGACCCTAGCCAAGTTACAATTGCAATGTGTGTATGGCCATGTCCCTTTCCCCCATTGCGGCAGAGAGAACGGTCCATCCTGTTGAAAATCACTGAAACATGTTTTCGTCAACTTTTCCTCACTCCCAAATGCACTTGGTCGTCTCGATGTTACAGCATCTTGGTTATAGCTGTTGCTTTATGCCATACGTGTGTGCTGCCATACGTAAGATATGACATTCCAGTCAACGTCGACCAATGGGAAAAGGTCAACAAAATCGTTGTACATCGAGCTTGTTTTCTCGTCAGCCTCTGTAGCCGCCGCAATAGGAAGGTGCAACGAAGCCATTGAAGAAATAGGTTACGCAAGCATTTAAACACTGCAGAAGGTAGGAATCTGTTGAAGTCATAGCCATCTTTTTCATTTAGTGTCAGCCATGTAGACATGAATTTTCTGATGTTTTGCGTTACACTACAGCTTTGTGATTGGATGAAAAAAACAATGTATTGCACATTTGTGTTAGCTATGGTTTGTATGTGTCGATCTTGTTAAAGTACGTTTATGATCCGTAATATATTTGGTAAAAGTCGGTCAGAAAACGCCAGGGTTGATCAACAAGGTATGATTCAAAGCACTTTCTTGTAAAAAATAATAATAAAAGAATAAACATACTTTCTAATCATCTGCGTAGAAAAACAACTACCCTGGACGGCCGTTTCAGAGACTTCTTCAAAAGGGTCGATAGTTCATAAAAAATCAAGTCAAGTAAAAAACTTACAACAAATTCGCGCTCCTCCCGTACTCATTAATCTAAAGTTTTAAAAATGGTTATCTTATTTTTGTGAAAATTCGCTCTTTTTTTAAAAGTAAAAACATAAGCTTTTTCACTCTAGTGTACCTATCGTCTGAAACTTCCCGCTGCTGATTGCTTTGGGACTCCCACGTATCCAGATAGGCTGTAGTACCCTTTCTTTATCAAACATTGGATGTACCAAAGCATACTCACTGAGCGTGCCTACTCTAGGTTGTGCTGATGTGTAAACAATCAGCGGCTTAAAAATTCTGCAGCGTGCAATCGCGTTCGTCTTCAGTGACTCAGTGCTTCATTGTCCTATTGCTCATCAACTAGTTTTCTCATGCGTCTGGTATTAACTTATGTATTTTAAGTACGTTCTGCATCATTTTCCTCTCTGAGAAATTACCCTCGATACTTGGACTGTGCAAGCATATATGGAAGCTTTTTGTGATAGCACACTAACTATGGAAGAACGTATTTATCTCAATATTAATTAAGCTAACTCAGTTGTGACTATGGATGCTAGAACAATCACAGGCAGGCAATTTATTTAGAGTGATTTGAACACAACTTGCAGTCTGAAATGTGTCTTACTCATACGCAAAAATAGGTAATTTGTCAGCCTTCCAATAAAAATTCAAGAAGGTTAAATTT
>MNPL01001817.1:0-29193 GCA_002081605.1 Tropilaelaps mercedesae
GAATATATATATGTATATATATATATATATATATATATATATATATTTAATCGTGCTTGTAACTTCTGTAATCTTAGAAACCGATTGAATATATATATATATATATATATGTGTGTGTGTGTCTGTATCTTGTCTGTTTGCTTTATTCGTTGCAAGATGCAATGTTGTTAAGCTATTACTGTTCGTTTTCGACTACAGACTGCTATTTTAATCTTACCATTCATTTAAATTGAATTGAAAATCATGCAAAACGTGCTTGCCCACAGGGATGAAGCCGTCGTTTCGCTGAACGCTACTAAAAGGACCTGCACTCTCTCGTATTAAATTATAGCTTGTTAGCTCAAGATTAGATGAATACGGCAAATTATAATGGGTCTCCTATAAGAAGGCTCGTTTCAAAAAAAAGAATTTATGCGGGAACGTCCGTCGACACCTCAACAACTCAATAATTCTTGGCTGTTGACGAATAAAATTAACGATTGTGAACTCTTCTGGAAACATTTTATTTTCTGATGGCACTGGGTACCTTTAACTTCCTGCTTCTCACTTAATATAAGGGTTGTGACATGAAACACGCAAACTTTTTTCCACCGGTGCAGAATAGAATCGTAACGGAGGCGTATGTACATATTGTAGATGCTTTCATACTTTGGCAGTTAAGCTTTTTGTACTAAAGACCATTCCTAAGTTGATGGACAGATTGGCGCAAGTGTGAAGGCATGTGACTTAAATCAACTTTAGAGCGCTTGAGATTTTTCAAAATATATACGCGCGGACCTTTTGTTTATCTATTGTTATTGACAATTGTCACGACGTACATAGTTCACAGATATCAATACCCCGACCCCGTGTCCGCTGTTATTTGACTCCAGTGTACATCCACTCGCCGCTACTGAATTCACTCGCAGCAAATGATCAAATATTCATCCTCCACTTTCCTGCAGAGATTCGTAAAAGAGTATTTGTTCTGATATTTATTTTAATGAACTCTCTCGTTTTAGACCGGTACGAGACTGGACAGACATCTATAGCATTTAACGGAGATGGATGCCATTGGGAGCTCCCGAAGCTTTCTGCCAGGTAAGGGCTCTAAACCGACCAATAAAGAAAAAGACTGTACGTATTTTATTACCAGTTCGCTCCTATTAAAATAAATGTCGGTGTTTTCAGTATCAATATCAACGTCCCATTTTATCGAAGCTTTCCGAAAATGCTCAACCAGATCGTACGAAGTGTATGCCCTAATTAAGCAGTTTCATTTTGCGTTTTGAGAAGCACATAAATAATTGTTAATATAAATTAAGCCGAGAGGCACGTGCGGAGAAGTTGGCTTACGCTGTGTGCATTGTGCCGTCTTCCTTTCGAAAATAGAAGTAATAAAACTCAATTGTTTACAGTACCTTTTAATGTTATAGACCACAAGCTGTTTGATGATCGCCCTGAATACCGCTGACATGTTTTTCTGAATTCGACAGTCTGGGGCAAAACTACCTAGCATACGTGGGTCGTTTATACGGCTACAATGACCACTGATTATACATCAAAATCTATGTACAACGCAAAACCTTTATAAGAAGCGCCCACACGTACATTCAAAATGGATACAGGCATGGTTCAAATCCTGAAACATTTAACTGCCACTAAGGGCATTCCAGGCAGACGGCTAGACTATCCGAACAGTCCTGTTCAGTAACGGTTACGCCAAACTCAGATGATTGGATGCAGACATGAGAGTCCGATCTTTCTTCACACGAACTTCAACTGGATTATCTTGGTTAAATCGAAAAGTATTCGTATTCATGACATAATTGTGAGTCAAGTGAAAGTTCCACGCTGCTTGATAATAATCAGCTAGCATCTATTAGATTGTATGATGCTGAATCCTTACTTATTCGCAGTAAAAGATCTCCGAGTAGGCTACCAGGAACCACTTCATAATAGACCGCATTAACTAAGATGACACGCGCACATTCCGAAAGATTATCATATGGTTGCACTTTTTTACAAACTGCATGTACTTAGAATGAATTATTGCTCTTGCTAGTTTATAGTTTTGAAACTACTCTATCACGTGATTGCTCGTCACAACAATCCAACGAACAGAATGTTAGTTATCGGCTGCAAGTGTTCTAGTGTCTGTTTGTGGGCTAAATTTGCCGGTTCTTAACCTCATTGTGAATCTCATTCCCTTATAGCAGTTATTTCGAGAGTACTAACCATGTCGAAGAAGGCATACCCTATTCATTGGGGACTTGGGATTGAAACAATGTTTAGTCGGTATCATACGTCATGCCATAGTGGCATTACACTTGGACTACTCGGAAGCCCTTACCGACGAATAGACTAACCAGCGAAGAGAAGAATTTCTTTTGTGGTTGTACTATAGGGATGGTAGCTTTTAAGCACAATTAAGACTGCTAGAACAAGGAACCCCAAAAACTCAATAAGGGTATTTTGATCCCAGCGGGCAACTGTTTCGTATAATGAGACCCACAATCTGTGCATGTCGTAAACAATAATGACGCGCTATCCTGTCAGATACCCTTAACGGCTCTAGTTCCCAAAGGTTTACTCTCTCAAGCTCATATAGACAGTGACTACTTCCGGCTAGCACGAGGCATAAAAAATAAGGATCGAAACGTGGTGTGTGGAGCAGCCATAGAATATCTTAGTTACTGCTGCATGATGAGTATGCATTGTATTTCCTTTCATTCAAAGCATGATGAGTATGTACATAAACGTTTCCTCGTCGCACTATTCCGGTTAAAGCCGCTTTCCTAGTTTTGAATTTAAACCGGGACGTCTTGATTTCCAACCCGTAGCCGACTAAATATGACAAGATATCGATCATGAGCTCACAAATCTGCCTGCTAAATAAAAACATACCACGCTTTTAAATAACTGCTAAAAACCAGATGCAACATACGCCTGTCACCTCTATGAAATAAGCAAAGGTCGCAGTTGTGCAAAATCACAAAGACACTGACCTACAAATGATTAGAGCGCGAGGCATAATTAAATTGCTATGGGTTGCGCTAAACACACACCAGATTCTGGCAAATAAATGCCATAATTATTTTGAATAAAAAAAAACAGCAAGAAGGTTGTAGATAGCTACACACTATCGTTCGCTGCCATGAGTAAAAAAACCGCAGCACGCCGCCTTTCTCGACATGTCATGATTGCAAATCGTCTGAAGCCTCATTCACAGTAACCGCCTGTGGTTCCTTGCAGACGACATATCCGAAGGTACGACTCGGAATAGAACCATGAGTATTCTTCAACAACAAAACATTCTGTTCCAGAAGGAGCGCGGTCCTTGGGCCTGTCCTAATGACCGCGAGCTCGCCTTGCGTGCCAAGTAAGCATCCTCTTAATAAAATTGTTTTTTTCTTTTGAGGGAGATAATTGCAGCTGATGACATGCTTATACACGTAAAATAGAGAAGATAATTGTGAGATATGCTTAGGAAGCTCAGGAGTTTCAATTGCATGGGTAAAAACTATTAATCAATATAGGACTTTTACAAACAAAAATGTTTTGTTTTACTTTTAAGGTAGTAATAATCGAAAAAGCGTCTTCAGTAGGCCATAATGAATGGTAAACTGATAACGTTCTCAAGATGTCTCAAAAGATGAATACTGCGGCTCGTATTTAGTTTATGGCTTTCCTTCTTTAACAATTACAAGCATATTTTATGTCTGGGCTTATTTGTATCAAGCTTAACCTAATCGACGCCAATCCTACGTTTGTCGGATGAGGTTATACACAGATTTTAAGAAAAATGTGATGATAAAAATACTTTAAGACGGGTACTGTGGGCATTGCGATGATTAATTGCATAAACGGCGGTGTTTGTCCCGGAGATCAGACTTCATGTGTTAGTTGAAGCATAATGATTTCTTGGCATTTTGAAATCACTTATACCAGCGTACAATAAGACTCAAGTTTTACTAAAATAAAATTATGGCGTTTTCCGCCAAAATGAAGTGCCTTCAGTAGTACTCGTTTCCACAATACCCATCCGTGCTTGATTGGAGTTCGAAGCAATGTCATTGAAGGCTGGAAGGAAGTTTCCGCTTACTCATCATCTCGCGTAGGCAGTATGTCTTGAATTTGAAAACTTACAAGATGCCGGCAACAAGTAAAAGCATGCCTAAATAACAGCCAGAAGAGATACTAATGTGTCTATCTGATCACTATCAGTGAGAGCTATATGTAAGAACAGAGGGCGTTGTACATTATAACGTGGCTCCGAATAGCCTCGAATATCGACTGTCCAATTTGAACTGTACGAACAAGACCAAATAGCTCCTGGATGCTCCGACACCCATAAAATTCTTTAATTTCTCTAGGTGTCGTACTCTATCGTTACAAAAAAGGCTACTTGCTTAGTATCCAGCACTTTACTAACCGCCTGCCCGCCCGCACTAAATATAGCCCATTCAGACTCATTCACGTAGCTAGAGGAGATAGACGAGCATAATATGCCTAAGCTACGAAATTCACAGCTTTTTGGTCTATCGTCACAATCTTGAAGTACGTAACGTATATATACCAAACGTATTCTGTTCTATTTCACGGGTTGATCGACTTAATCGTTGACAACACTCGAATTTAGAAGCATTGAGCTTCTTTTCACGTTGCCTTTAGCAACATCAACATATAAAGAGATTCCTTGTACATCATTCTGACATTGTTAACGCCAGTACAGATTTCTACGCGTGCCTTACCCTGAAAAACGCGCGAATGCAAGGAACCGATAGGTAGAACCTATAAACACCTCTTTTCATTTGTTCGTTAAGGCCTTTGAATGCAAACAAATTGTGTTTTCTAATTGACCGACTGAATGTAAGGCTTATGCTAGCGACGTCGGATGCATTCTTACTTTTTACCCAATATTCAAAGCTAAATAAGTGTTTGTTAGCTTCATAGTAAAATAGGATTGCCAATCGATTTTTAAAAAAAAGTCCGTAGCTTTGCATCTGTCCTGCCATGCCAATATGCTATAGCAGGAGCTTTGGGGACAACGATCGTTTGAACTCTTCAATCAACGCAGTCTTCGATGCATACACCCGTAAATAGAAAACACAACGCTTTATCGGTATATTATCATGAAATATTAATTGTATAGATACAACGAAGCTGTATATTACATCAAGCAACAAGTTGTTTATCAAAAAAATCCCCATTTCATGCGTCCATGGGATTGTAGTGTACAGCTTCCTTAAGAAACGTCTTGTTCGTTTCCAACCTTAGTTTCTGTTTTGCAAACCGTGGCGCTTAGCACAATAAGAGCCACTTCACCTCCACAAGCCGGATGAAATCTTGGAGTTATCCGATGAATGTCCTTAAAAACCTGGTATCCTTTCTACATTTTTGAAATACGCAAGTTTCATGGTGACAACATTGCAATTTTTTTGTTTTACAATATTAGCTAAGAAGGATTGCATGTTACGAACAAGTGAAGTACGCATTTTTCTTTAAATTTCCTATTATTATTATCTACACAGACGGGGTAATTCGTTTTGCTACTTTCATAAAGTAGAGCTTCGTTGACAAACCGCAGAATTAGACACAAATCTCTCTGGGGTTACCTCCAAAGTTTGTATGGTCCCGAAACATCGCTAGAGCGTAAAAACGGTCTTAAACCTAGACGATGAAATGAGTTCGTAGGGTTAGAAAATAGGAAGTGGGCTTTCGCACCTATTCCATTTCGCCCACCAAAATATAAGAAATTTAAACAAGTTCAGGGCCAGAGCACTACAAGACCTTTGTGTAGGTGGCTTCCTTAGAATTTAACTAGCACCAATACATCATATATTTGTATCTTGCATGCTTACCCATTGAGCGCATGCTTCTGAAAGCCATATCGTTCGAAACAGTTGTAACAGAGGACCGGTGCAAACTTCGTGGCAAACATTGCTGTGGACACATTTGCACTTAACGATTTATGCACATGGTATTTTTTAATTCAATTCGAAGTGAGGTTTATTTCCGGAACTGCAAATGCACATCTCAAGTTGTCATTAGATAAGGAAATAAAAAGTAAAAGGTCGCATTTCTTTGTGTACGTCCCAAAACGACTTATCACATTCCCTCAGCAAATGAATTATAAATACAAAAGTGCGTCTTACGATAAAACGACACACTATACACAATAATTAATCCAATACAATCGTGGTCCACCAAGAAAACAATAGCACTTGCAATGCTTAGGTTCTCACATAGATCAATACATATCACTTGAATACACAGTTGTGTTTTAATTCACCGTTATAACCAACATGATCGACCAACGAAATCATTAGAAAATGTATCTTCTGTGTTCTCTAGCGGATTTGGTAGTCGAGGTAATTAACCGAATTTTAGAGGCAAACGAACCTTATACTGCAGGCAAGAGTGTGGTGGCTAAACTTCCTCACAATGAATAGTTTTTCAAAAGTTGCTAGCTAGCGCCGAGACATTTATTACAGATTATTACAAGGAATGTTGTTGTCGAGCTCGGTGGCTTGGTGCATTCGTATGTGCCTTGCGACCGGAGGAAACACGTAGATGCACGGGTTCGATCTATGCCGGTCTACATTTACATCTATGTGGGGTCCGTCTTACGAAGTAATGGAAAAACTGCTACCGTGGAAGTAAATGTTGGCTGATTATCAGCCCTAAAAAACATTTTTTTTATTACAAGGAGTGTAGTGTCGGGATGACAAAGTAATATTGTGTAACATACTGCATAAGCTGTAAATTTATTCGAAGGCTCGTATTATACATTTACGCGGCTAGTCACGGTATATACACGACTATTTAATGATCTATTCCCGTCAACTTCGCATACAGGCCAACTGGCTTAAAGAACCTGCACTCTCTAGTGTAATATCTGAGATACGGATTTATCATAAAAGTTATGTTCACACATAACTAGATGTTGGTCATGATCGACGAATCTGTCGGTTGAATGCTTGTTGACCTCACACCCCCCTTTCCACCCGTTATTCGAAAACGAACAGATCGACGTCATCCTCGCTTCTTCTTTCTCGATGAATTTTTTTATGGCTTCTGTCATGTTGAGATCAAAGGCTTCCCGTAAATCGTTGACAAAAAAGGAGCATTCACATGAAAAACCAACCAGGATGCGAGGCAGATGCCTCCGAACCATTTATCATAGGTTTATTTGGGACGGCCGATAAGCTAGAGACCGCTACAGCATCTGCGGGTAATCGACTGAGGTGGAGGAAACGAAGTTCTTACAGATTTGTTCTTCGATGTACTTGGTCGAAGAGGTTTTCGTCGTAAACCCGTGGCGTGACTCCGAGACAAGTAAGAAAACTACAAAATTGTCGGATTTAGCTGGCCAACGATTCCAGCGGATCGACTACGCCCTTTCAAACCTTATAATCACGATTTTCTTATTTAGCCATAAATCAATCTCCTTGACGCACGTTCGCGCATATAGAAAGATGGAATCATGAAATTAAAAGTTGTTGTTTGCAGCCATAGCCTGTAAAGATCCACGGATATTTGTATACGAATGAGCTGTTCGTCTGTTATATGTCTTTAGTGAAAATGCCAGTCTGTTAGAATTAAGAGGCATATATTAGCTTATACTTGCTAATCAACTGTGGTATTTATCCTTCTTCCTTCAACTGTGGTATTGCCAAATCAATATTTCGGCTCCCTTCACAATGTTTTAAACTAGAGAGTAAAAACAAAAAGCTTTTAATGCTTGTAATATTTTATAATGGTAAATCATTCAGTATTAACAGTCTAAGACAAAACACTCCTTCACAAAAACTTTGTTCAGCTCACTTTTGTCATTGGTGCTTCTACATTGAACTTCGACTTGATATGCACGTTAACTTTACGTTGTATGAATTCACGACTTTCTTTGAACTTAGGGCATATTGCAAAGATAAAGTGTGAACGGCCTTAATTTCTACATCGAATGATAAATCGACTGAAATGCTTATTGTTCTGTTACAGGGTGCGTTCCGGATGGTCGATTAAATCCGATCACGTCTTTGGAATACCCGGACCACTCACCGACAAGGAACGTTCGAAGATTCTTGAAGTTGTCCAGAAGGCGGACCGTGTAGAGCAGATGGAACAAGAACGAATAGTGTAGGTGTCTTAAAAAATGACAGTTTTTCGCTTTAATCATACACGATAGACTCTTGGACAATTAAGAACAACATCATGCTAATCTATAAACAAAAAGCGATAAGTCTATCAGCCTACGTGTTGTTACGTTGCAGGAAGGCTATGTAAAATGTGCTTGATTTAATTTTTCTACTAATGACCTTTTTTTAGATTGACTCGGCAGAGCTTGCTAGAAAATGCGAACTAGGAATTTCTATGCAACCACGGAGAAAACGCCCCTGAGAAAGAAACCAGCATAAAAGATGAAAAATAGGTCGAGTTCATATGTAACAATCTTTTTTAGGACTGCAGATTTAGAATTGATTTTGCAACGTTCACCAGGACACGTATATCTTAGCTAAATTGATTCTAGTAAGATGACTGTTGCTTTACAAATAGGTATTGTATGAGGATGTACGTAACGCTAATAAATTTCGATGACTATAAAACTTCCCGATTACATGCGAATATAAATTGGGTATTCTATGTATTACCATGTACTATTATTGTTAATATGTTTTAACACATGACCTTCATATCTATTATAGGAAACTGGTGACACAAATGGAGAAGATGAAACACTGTTGCGTCTTGGGACAGGGTTCAGGCCAATGCCATATGTGTGGCTCGCCTTTTCGATTGTTAATATCAAACGCTCAGCGGTGTAGTGTATGCTCTCAAGGCGTTTGCTCGAAATGTGGCCTCAACGCGATCATCCTACAAAGTGGCACTATGCAGCGGGATGTCGTATGGCTCTGTAAGATATGCCACGAAACCAGAGAGGTACTTGGAATAACTAAGCTAAATAGTCACCGAAAATACGACGACGAATAGTGCTCGCAGAATATTTTAAGTTAGTCTCAATAGTATATGAATAGATTGCATAAATACTTAACAGGAAAACATGTTGAGCTTATCAATGAAAGCTAGCAACAGGTAAATGAATTATCACTCTCGAGAAATCAGGTTCGATTGAATTTTATGGCATGCGTCCTTTGAAAACAGTCGTGGTAGATATATACATATGTGTGTGTATGTGTGTTGGATTACGAATATGAAAATTGTCAGCATATGAGAAGAAAAGCGAACCGGATAAAATGGTAAGCCTAGTGAACGAGAACGAAGGTACAGCATGGCCTACCTCCATGCAATTTTGTAAACACGTTACTCAATATAGGAGGACAATGGGGTAGTCTATATGTAGGTGAAAAGGCAATGAGGTCGTATCTAGGGTTTATAACGAACACTGATTTGGTAGTGTTGTACTGATGACACGGAAGCTAATCTTGGCAAAAGCGGAATGCTAATAAAGCTGTTACTTTTACCACAATTTTCAATCGCGGAATAAACGAGTAGACTCCATAGATAGAGCCAAACTAGACATTTAAACTAAAAAATCGCCGATTAACTACGGTATTCAGTGTCGTATACTCGCCTCTCACTGGTATTTTCAAAAAGCAACTGACAGAAGACACGGAGATGACAAAAATGGCGAAAGTCAACCATTATAGATGATTGGCATTACTATGGTGTAAATTAATATAACATTCGCAGACCACATAGCTCAAATAATTCGTGTATTAGGCCAACGCCAGGAACTCATGGTTAAGAAAAGTTGTTTACCTGTACCAGGTCTAAGGCATAATAGCTTTAGATAACGAATCCTAAAATAACAGGTTGATGGACAGGTGTGTAATGTAGCCAGTTATGTACTGCACAATTTGTTCAAAAGAAGTTTAAGTTTCTGAATTAACGAGCCTAAGAGGGCCAAACAAAACCATTCTGTCAAATGAAGTTGACAATTGATAGTTGGACTGACACGATGCTGCTCGTAAAAAGAACAGATAATATAGAACGTAAGACGCGAGAACAAAATCATAAGCAGATAATCCCATAACAAGTACAATGAGATATGTACCTGCATGCATTATATACATTTTGAACAATGTTGCTTTCATATACATTGACCCTTTGCTGATTCGATGATTTCACTGTAGATACACTTAAATTTGGATTATTTTGCCTTTCCGCTTTTTCTTTGCTTCTGCTGAAGATAATTGGGAACGTTTAAAACCGAGTGGGTTTTTGTTATCCCTGGAGTTAAAATTCCGATGGCTTAAATAGTTAAATATTCGATGGCCTTTTACGTCTCCCACTGGCAAAGAGCAAGTTAATTAATCGAAGAAAATGATTTGTTATGAGATAAGCCGGTGATAGCCTAACGTTTTGAATACCGCAGTTGAATATTCAGTTTTAGACAACTGCGCTACGACAAAAAATCCGAGTTGATTGTTTCTGGGCAGCTATGGATGTCATTCGAGAAAAGATTTCTTGCTTCGGACAGACGGGTGTTTGCCTGAAGCAAAAACCGAAAACCACTAACTAGGAAATACTCGCTTAGCTTGCACTAAGTGTTTCAAGGCTGTCCAAAAAGCGTGAAAGTACCTGTGGTAGATATGTGGTAGAGATTTCTGTTTTTCATGGTAACCTTTACGAATTATATTTTTAAGCTGCCTAGTTCAAATCGCTCTTTTGTGAAAATCAAATGTTGCCCACTTAATATTTTAAAAATGGCTAAAAAGCTTAATATTAAGTAATTTAGCCGATATGTTTTGGATTGAGAATATCTTTCATTGGCATTACAACAAAAATGATGAACAAAAGTATGAATTGATCATTAGAATAATACTAGAGTTTTGGTATTGCCCATACCTATACGCTCCGTTATAAAAACACAGTTTCAATGATATTTTGGATATTTGAATAACATATCGCATAGGACCCAACGTTTAAATTCAATTTTGATAAGATCTGCTAGTATAAATACCTCATGTACCCTGCGAGATTCGGTCCTGTGACCTCCTGGTTGCAAACGATAGTTTATACTAGTTATTTTTAGTTGAAAGTTAGCATAGCTTGATCGTAACTTCCTCGCGCTAAATCGTTAATTTTTGGTCACCTTGCGTAATGCACAAACCCATGCTTTCAAAAGGCTTCGAAAACATATTTGTGATAACGACGAACGTGCTACTGAGTTGTCAATAATTCCGAGGACAAGTTAATAATTGTTGTAGGTTATAATCAAAACGCATTTCTATACAATCGGTCCGGAAAATAAACAAATGTGTAAATATAGTACGGTTATTTTCGCAAAGGTACATTAATTTTGGTTGTTTTTGGCCAAGAATTTGTTAGCAATTGATGCCATCTTGCCCTTGATTGTTATTTTTGGGCTTGAAAGTTCTCAAAAAGATTAGTCAAGAGTGCTTGCATGTTTTCAAACACTATTCTTGTCAGCTATGTGAGAATCTCTTCAAGATAAGAAATCACATATCAGTGATCTACTACATTCACGTATCATATTTTATACAATTGCTTAAAAGCATTTATATTTAAAATAGTCACGTCTGTACCAATTGAGTTCCAAATAAGTCTTTGAGTACTTCAGTTTCACTCTGAACATATAAAGCGAAAAGATCTCAACCATCAGTGTTTTCATGAATGTTAGAAGATGAGCAAAGCTTTGCTAGCTCACTGCTGACGTGCAGGATCTAATCCGGAAAATAGCTGATAACGTAATATTGTACTGAAAAACGACACGTAGATTAAATTGAACATGGTCCATTGAGCTAGCAAGGCGTTGATTTAGCTGGATGAAACTCTTGCGAACTAAATTTCATAACTTATTAAACGCAAAGTGTATATCACATGAGATGCTCGTATAGAGACCGTAAGTCATCCCATATGACGGCCCATATGCGCTAGACATACGCCATTCTGTTCATTTCGCTTCTTTGCGGACTCGCGATTACAGTTCGGGTTCAATAATCGCTGGTAAACCCAGCGCGTCATGAACTAACCGTAATTATTGTACAGCATAATCAGTGTAGGTAGTGGGCAGAGGTAGCCAGTCCATTTAGATTACCAGTGTTATTTACAACGACGACTTATTATAAAAATAGTCTGGCTGCACTGCAGATTATGCACTGCGGATTGTAACCCTTCCGTGACGGAAGTTACAGGTACTTATCAGTACTTATCTGTAGCGCCCTTTTGTCACAACTATCACAAGCATGATTAAAAAATGCATGATCCCTTCTTATCCATATCAAATTGTCGAGACAGTCTGCGCATACAACGTAGTCACAAATTGTTGACAAATCGAACAGCGTGGTTATGTCTTCCGTTTTCTTTTGTCTCACGCTTTTTACCTCATCGATAACATTCTCCCGTTGGCTCCACTTTTGCCGATGCATTCAGTTACACACCCATCTTCGGAAAATGCTTCGAAGCAGAACAGAAGTGCCCGCCAGATTAATATATACAAATGTCAAGATGATCGCAGGATTCCTGAGAGACGCACGCCAGCTGAGAACGAATTAGGTACCCTGGCGAAAATACAATTAAAGAGATTGGGCTTAATTTTCGATAAGCGATGGTGCGTCACGAAGCGTAGCTACATCACGGAGATTTGCCTCGAGATGTACCATTGAGCGCTGCGCAGCTTCATCAAAGGCAAGACGGATTATTTATCGGGAAATCAAGCTGTACACGTGTGTTTATTAGCATTTTAGGCGCTATTTCTTCCAGATGGCTACTTCCAAGGACTTAGGCTTAATGACAAATTAATTTCAATTAGGCAGCAAATTCACCGAAGAGTACTTCGCAACTTCCAGCCAAATGTATGCCAAAATAATCGGTGAAATCTGTGTGTTGCGTGTTTGATATGTGCGATGGAAGACGCCACATTATACCTGGACCCCAAGCAGCAGGGAGCCTTGCAGACAACACCGAAGTGCTGCTAACTCTGCGGAGCCGAGGAGCCAATAGAGACTCTTATCAACCTTGGTGAAACCCAATGTTAATAGCCGCAGCCCTTGCATGGGCCAAGATAGGGCGGACTTCAGAGCTGACTACCGAAATACCTTACACCTTGCCGTGCCGCCTGCTGCAGACGAGTTGCTTTTGGAGGAGTACAGGGTGACTGACGGATGACGCGGAGAATCCTTTAGCTTTATATATACTTGGGAAAAGTATCGGAATTTGTATGTTGTGTGTTTGATATGCGCGTCTGCAGGTAGAGCTAAATACAGCGGCAAACAAGGATCACTCGAGGCGCTTTTGTCCAAGAAAGGATTTGACCGAGGTCATCTTACCTCGTATTAGGGAATTCCTGAGAGTCGCTAGATACTAGGACAAGTACAGAGTATAAGGTTAATCGACCGAATATACTCCGATGATCTTTGTGCAAATATACGAATTTTATGCACGAATACAGTTAGAAAGATTGATATGATGCCTTGATTCTATTAAGGGAACTAGAATTAAGTTTAAAGCTAAATACTGAAATAAAGGTACAACACGCCGTGAATTCAGGTAAAACATATATGTTTCTATGGAGGTAAACGCTTGGGCAGAAAAATGTCTGTTTTTTCAAGTGCGTAACGGCTCTGCGGCCGTACTGCAATCTATGCTTTGTCCTGCTGTAAGACCATACTGCGTGCAGTAAAAAGAAGGCATTAATTTGGCAATATACAAGCACAGGTGTTTAATAACACTTGAGCTGTTAAGAACTCTCATGAACTTTTTAAGGTCGCCTTCAATTAACACTATTATTAGCATAATAAAAGTTTGTTGGCTATTGGGGTGTTTTAGGTGTGGAAGAAGACAGGTGCTTGGTTCTTCAAAAGTCTGCCTAGCTACGCTCTTCAGGCGATTGAAAGGGAGCGCAGGGCAAGACTTAGTGCACAACATTTCAGCCAGTCAAATCCCGTGCAGGTTAGTGTACGTAGTATTACCCTATGAATAGTCAAGTAATACGAGTAGAATTATGTTTATATGATCTTGCGGAACCAGCAAATTTACCGGTAAATTTATTGAGTAATGTTTCAGTTAATACTTTAAAATAATAATATGCGGTACACAAGCTTATATGTTTACACGCACACACACAGTGACATTTTGACATTTGAAGCGTATACAACCTCGCGTCAAGGTTGTGATTGTATCTTCGCTTAACGATTTTCCCTATCATCGTAACTGCAATTAGTATTAATTTTATGAGGGAATATTATTATCTTTATTGATAATAATAAAAAATAATATAAACAGCATAGCTGTTTTAACAACATCAATTGGTAAATATTTTCTTTAATTTCTCTTGAACGGTGGGCTAGGGTCCGTCCGTTGGTGATGCAAGGCGCTTCAGTTTGAGCAACTTTTATATATTTTAGAACATAATTTTGAGTTTACGCATTGAAACATGTTCAGTTCTGTTTTTAACGTATTTCCATCACTCTAATAGCCTAACAAAGTTGAGTTTGCTCATAATAAATAAATTTCCCATAACTGTTTAAAAAATAATTTGTTGCATTCGAGAATTTTATTTTGAGACATTTTATTTCGAGTACTTAGTTGCTTAATACGAGGGGTTTTGTGGCAGTTGTAATTTGCATGGGTATTGAAATTTTTCCGCTGCTCTAGAAAGCTAATACAGTGATCTAGAAAAATGTTCATAAGAAAATGCTACACCTGCGAAATGCTACACTCCGTAGTCCGAAGACAATTTCACAGTTACACTTACTTCAGCACAAAATCCCATGGGCAGGACGTCGTCTTGCTCTGTGTTCTTATGCCAGTTTGTTACATAACTAAGGGCAGACGTGCATTAGCCGTTTGATCTAAGCTTAGTCCAGAGTTACAAAGATCGTTAAATGTAAACCACGCAAAATTTTGAGAAAAACTAACATTTATAACGCTTAAAACTTTAGTAACTGCATATTGAGACAAAATATAAAAAATACATACCGATCCAAAATTCAAGACTCAAACAAATAGGAACCAATAAAATATATTCGGAATACCATATTTTACAGCGCTTTCCATGGTCTTAGTATTAAAAATAATAATTTGAGCCTTTTGCAATTATTTTGAAGGGCTCTATGCCTCATTATGTGCATTACTAAGGTGGTTACACGGGAGCTCGTCTGCTCTCGACCCTGGCCTCATAGTTCCCGAAACCGTATCGACTATTAAAACAGAAAAAGTGATTTTAAACTGCATGAATACCAGTGACGCACCAGTGGAGCACAGACACTTTCGAAAGAGTTCTAACAAACTGAATTTCCCTGCTCTCTAATTTATATTTTTGCTTTCGAACCTTAAGCAAATGGCTCATAAACATATGCATATACAATTCCTGTACTACGAATATGCTTATTGCCCAACAGAATGAGTACTTTCCCAAAGGTATGTACGACGTCTACAGAGGTCATGCCGTATCATGTGCGTTACAGGGAAGCTGAGAGGAGAAAAATTGCGTCGCATAGATTTTTCCTCTACGTAGGAAGTTCGAATCCTCATGGGGCGGACTCTCTATTATTCAATATTTTGGGTTTAAAATAGAAGTTAAAATACACTGGTTGTCGGGTACACATCGGAAGTACGTGTATTTAACTTCAAACTTCAACTTGAAATCAAAATATAAATTAGGAAGAAGAAGGCATACTAGCATATGTGACAAGCAAAGTTCCATATTTAAAAAATTCGTTTCATTTCAAAAGGCATACCCGTTAAGGATCGTTCCACTATTACTCCTCACGCCTTGATTAGAGTGATTGAAAAGAAAATTAAAATCCTTAACGATACTTTACGATATTTTACGATCAGGTCATTTACAAATTAGAAATATTATTTAACGTATACTTAATAGACATGGCTGTATGTGTTTCACTTACATAAGCCAAGCTAATACCTCGTTTTCTTGTTTGACACATTACAAAATAGCGCAAACACAATTCGAGTCTATAGCGTTCTGTTGAAAAAATAGAGTACTCAGTGTTGGTAGTATTTGTCGGAGTTAATCTCTTTTCGAATGTTGGATTAATACGTCGATTCGAAAAAAATGCAACATCGGACCAGATTTAGCCTGAAACTCCCTTACGTGGTCATACTCCTCGCAGAAACACTGTTTTTAAAATACTAAATTCTGATTGTAGCGTTTGAATAAGAAAACTACCTGTTCAATTATGAACCCGCATTCTAACGTATCACCTAGCTTGCATCGGAAGATAAAATATAGTTGATCAAAATGCATGACTGTCCAGGCAACGATGCATTCAATTACCGTGCGTTAACCTGCCTAAAGCCTTTGAGATTGCTGCGTTTGATATTTCCACGAAGAGTAGTACATCTCATTAATTTGTACAAAAGCAAGAGCCCGATATTCTGCGAAGTAATGTTCCACCCTGACACACAAATTGCCGCGTCACTTTATGGGACCGCCGGCAGCTCTTCCACATTGATCTTCTTAAATAGTTTCAAAGTAGCGTGAGCATATATAAAAATGGTTCCTCAATGTGGCCGATAAAGTTTGTTCATTAAAACGGTTATAGTTAAATACATCGTATTTGTCGTACTTAGTTAATAGAACCTTCTCCAAAGCGTTTAATAGAAGCATCCGCAGCTCAAACTCTGAATCGCGCAGAAAGGAATGAGTTCGGGGCGAAATAATTACCTGGTTTTTTATGCAGGCAACAGTTCGTGAAAATGAACCATATTTTACAGTGGAAATAGACGGGCTTCATTTTTCAAATATCTTTACGTAAGCTGCCATGTTCGACTGATATATCTTAATGGTTTTTTTTACTATATTTGTTCGACCTTGGTTCTACTTATCATCTCGAAAGTTCTATCACCACGTACATATTTATCGCATTATGCTACGCTATACCTCCGCTACGGTCATACTCTTCTAAAATTTTGAAATCCTTCACCGACCTACAAAAAATAGATCCCACATCCGTTTGTTAGCCTACAATATTTCAGTGGCCAGATGTTCTGCGTCTTATTTTTCATAACTACAAAAACCTTACCTCATGCGATTCGCGTTTAGATGGTTTGCGGTAAATAGTAGGTCTTAGCGTTGCAATTACGTTGAATTGCATATTTTGCTGTGGCTTCCTTGTCCCTAGCTCACTTACAATATGTGCGCCTATTGCCTCGAGGACATTTGTGTAGGTCACTGCTGCTCCGAATAAACCACTTCACGAAGTGTGATTTCTGGGACCAAGTTCCATCTCAGGATCCCACTTATCCGCCCCAGGCTTTAACTAGTGGCAATAAATCAGCGTTCCGTAGAAGTATTTTCTGTCATTTATCAGCGTAGATCCCGGATAATGTCATCTTTAACAAATGGTTCATTACGAATCATCCAGGAAAGTCGCCTATTGTCACAAACGCAAATGACAGCCTTCATTATAGACTGCAGGCTTCCCGCCGAGCCAAGGTGTCCAAGGAACTTAAACGAGTTCCTCGTTTGGGAATTTAAACAGTACGCATAGCATAGTCGAATATAAATAGCAGGGTTATAAAGATTTTTAGGGATGTCAGAAATGTGTAAACATATCCTAAAGAACCTTCTCAAACCGACGGTCTGCTGTGTTTTTTCCGAAAATTCCACACCCTGAGTTCATCACAGACCAAAAAACGAGTTTAGACTATCTGGAGTAAATAGAAAAATAAGTATTCCGGAAAAAAGCCATATCAAACTCCTGTCGCCTATCGGTCCAAAAAAGATCTAAATCAAAATAAAAAATGGCAAAGACAAGCCTACCCATGACAGGCCGTAAGTCCCATACAGTTGTTATAATAACATTGGCACACAGGAACACATGAGAATGCGAACATGTAGGAAGTTCTGATGCACCAATAACGTACTCCTCTTTGTTCAGATCTTTCGTAATAGTAAAGGGTGATAAAAAAGTTTTACATTATTTTAAAATATGCACTAGAACACCTGTGGTTTGCTAAGGTCTATGCTTTGTTAATTATCTTGGCATAATGATCGTACTCTTTGTTCAAAAAATCCCTCAGGAAAAAGGCTAAAGTCATCAAGCTCCAGCATTTTAGAGGTCAACAAACAGTTCATTTGAGCATAATTACACGTACGTGAAATCGTTTTCACAATGGCGCAGTTGTTTCACTCAATGTATGGCCTGTAGTACAGTTTTATTGAACATAAACGCTACTCATTTCGATGCTGTCTAGAGGCGGTCAGGTGAACTCCTCCAGGCGGATGGACCTTCGCTATCCTGGGTGTAAATTCCACCTAGTTTAGCAGTGGTGAATCTCCTTGCAGGACACATAAGAAAGTACCGGTCTCGCTCTAAACTTCCTAAACGTCATACATTCCTTAAATTTCTTGTAAGAAGTTTTGTAACCGTTTCCTGCGACGGAAGAAAAACTCAGCAAAGAGGTAAATTTATCTGTTACACACAAACATGCGGACAGTAGTATTATATTTATCGTTTCCTTTTAACGAAAATGCTTTCAGTGATTTACGAGTGACCGAAACCATTTCCGTTCGCCTACGCTAGTGTATACGCTCTAAAAATCGGATTTTTTGAATAGATTCCAGTGTACATGTCTAAAAAGACTTGATTCGAGCATGCAAGTTTGTTTGATTTTTATACACAACCGCGCATCACGTTACAATAAATGTCTCTCGTATACAGGTACTTTCACTCGATGGTCATGAATTGGTTGTAAGTGGTTGGTTTGAGCGTTCTCGGTAGTCTATTCAGTCCTCGCCAGGAACACCTCGCCGTTGGCATTTAAACTTATGAAGTCCGTCTCATGAAGTATTGCAAAAAGTGGTGCCATGGACGTTAAATGTTGGCTGACGGTCAACCCTAAATCTTTTTTTGATAGTTTGTCAGAGTTGCAATGGTGGCCAGAGCGGAGCAGTACCTGGCTGTAAAACCAATGATTAGCACATCGAAGCGCGTTGTTGACCCACTTCCTTTAAGCGTTCTATGTGCGTAGCAAACATTATTACTGTTATTATCATTATTATTCACGAAGACGTTTTAGAGTTGTTTGTCTAGTGAGCTAACAAATGGAACGAACTCAATTGTTTTTATGCTTTTCTCTTCTTCAAACAGATGATTCGTTACAGGGAGCGTTACAAGGACCATTTAGAGCCATCGACTCCGGGTATGACTCCTGCTGAAAGTCATATCGATATTAAGAGGACAGTTTATGTATCTGACTCTGGTAAATATCTTTATACTACCACGTGTAGTCAAATTGTCTAAAGTACCATGCAGTTTTATAAGTGCCGGATGCAGCTTCTTTTAATTTCTATTTGCAATTGTAGAGTGGCTGTTTATTTAATTAACGAGAATCAAGAAATTAATACAGTCATCGCCGTCCTTGATATTTTAATTCTACCTTGCTTCCTGCACTGTTTTACGCTTGTTTATGCACTGAACTAAATCGTTCGATTTCCTTATGTTCTTAGAAACTGTTTTCAAAAAACAGCTTCAGGCAGTTTATCTCCCTAAGCTCTCTGAAAATTTCACAAGTTATAAGATGCATTGGAGTGGGGGACGAGATCCCGTTGTACGTTACGCTATTGGAATATATAGGAAACAAGTTATAAAAATCATTTGATATGCAGGCAAAGGCATTCCTTTGAAAAAGGTCGCTCGGTGTAGGAGCTGCAGTGAGAATATAAACAAAAAACTGGGTATTGATTTTTATATGTCAAATAATCGAGAAACATCGTTTAATGTACCGCAACACGCGGCCGAAATACACTTAAGCCAGTCAAATACGATGACTTCTGCATGTGTTTTATGTTGCCGGAGATTAATTCCCGGGGACGCGATGTATCTGATTGTCATGCTAGACTTGCAAATCTCGCCAATAGTTCCACGTTAAAGTAAAACGTCGGTGCAGAAAATGCACGTGCGAACTTGTGGAGAAGGCTTAGTACTGCATCTTGTCTGCTGAAATTTAGCTTCGCTTTAACTGATATAAATACAGTCCAAGAAAGAACTATCCAACAACCGATTAATGCTGGTTTCAACCGAGCGGATTAGAAGCGGCGTCGCCAGAAGAGACATTCGCTGCATTAATGAATTATCCATGGAGGGCCACATTCTAAGGAGCTTGTCAAAACATATATTCTCTTGTTTCCAAATATTTCCAGATTTCCAAAAATTAACTAAGACTGTCTATTAGTAGTGACATGTCGACCTAAATAAACTAAACGTAACACTGCACAATCGAAGAAATAGTCTTGCAATGTGTAGTAATTTTTCTTACAGACGACTCGAGTGATGACTCGTTAGGGGATAGTGCCCGCTGCGTGGTGGAACGGGAAAGCGCCGGACAGCCTGGGATAGCTGATAATTCTACAGGACACTCACTACCCGCACGAAAATATATGGCCACAGTTAGTACCACATTTCAATATAATACAATAAGGAGCACCGGTTTTCAAATACAGAGGTTTCTGTTCTACTGCTGGCCAGTTGCTTTAATCATTATCAATTCGACCATACGAAGAAATAAGTAAAAACGTGATCAGCGTACGGAATAAGAACGGGTGTTAGCGAGAATGGTATTATTCAATTTTCGTGTAAAAACCTAGATTAGATTTCTCCAGCACATCCTCCTGCATTTTCAAAGAGTGTCATTTTACACGGGGTGGCGATGCTGAACAGTTCGGTAAAGGTTATTAGGTATTATCAAAGAATAATGGCCAAGATCATGTTACGCATTCATTATCGTCTCGGAAGTTGATGCCAAACATGTACAGCATTTTGAACCTGACGATTTGAAGAGTCCTTCAATAATAATACCTCTAATTGATGATTTCCTGCATTCAAAACAAAGTTAGCACATTGTAAGTTATCACTTTTCCTGGCCTAGATTATGGTAATCCGTCGAGCTCGGTGGCTTGGTGCATTCGTATGCGCCTTGCGACTGAAGGAGACACGTAGCTGCACGGGTTCGATCCCAGCCGGTGCACATTTACATTTATATGGGGTCCGTCTTACGAAGTAATGCAAAAACTGCTACCGTGGAGACGTTAAATGTCGGCTGATGGTCAGCTTTAAAAAAATATTTTTGTGTTATGGTAATCCAAGTTTGGCGACAACTGCTTTACGAATCTGTTTTATGAGATTTTCCTTTGGCTATCGATGTCAAATGCCTAAGAAAAGTATGGAGGTTTGATATGATAGACACACCTGACTATAAAAAAGTAATTTTATGTCGTTGCAGAATGTATTACAACGGACCCCATTCCACTCAGCTGTTCGTGAGCGAAGAGGCAATATGAACTTCGGGTCCTTAGCAGAACAGGTGACTTTTTGTGTTGAGATTCATTTAAACAGTAAAATCTTAAAAAATGCTTATATGTCTTCACGGAAATTCATTAGGAGCATACGGCAGTTTTAGGCGATATCCGGAGGTTTTTACTTATCCCGCTGACAATGTAGTGTACCTACGATGCGGTGTTTCATCTCAAATGTAAGTACGGTGTCTTCAGAGACAATATATTACCTCAAAGGCGGTCGGCCTTGTGCAAGTTTTTCCTCGGTCAGATTTAGATCCCCTTAAACAAGCGTAGAGCGATTTCGGATTGCCGGTGCGTTATGTGCAGAAATGATTGAAAGTGCTATTTTAGCAGTAATCGACGTTAACAATTTTAATTTACAAGTACCTTAATATGTGTATTTATCATATAATGCGTAATCGTCTTCACGCAAAATGAAAAATAGAGCCGTAGTTTTTTTTAAAAATGTTCATTATTGAAAAAACAAATCTTTTTCAAGTATTATCTGCAAAGAAGCAAGCATACGGGCAGAAGGTGCTGTGGTATCAAGATTTCCAAGTCCTGATAGAAAAACAAGACTTATCTTAATCAAAATTGCCTGGACCCTCAGCTATATCACAACAAGAATGTCACTAAGTATCAAACCATCCAGCATTGTTCAACAACTAACTTACGGGCTTCTACGATTCACGCAGGTTATCACGCAGGATATCGAATCTGCTGGGAGCGGCGGTCAGAAGAGAGCGCTTCATTCCACCAATTCGACGGGGTCGTCCACTTCAACGGGTACAAACTCAGAGTCACTTTCTAGCGGACTAGCAGGCCCAATGTCAAAATCAGCCATGTCAATTGACTCTCTCGCCCAAGCACTTGATAGTGCTGCCGCATTCGCCGGTAATGGAGCCGAGTTCCAACCAGCCTCGCCTAATGAGCTTCAGAGTAAGGCTTGTCTGTTTTGAGTAGCATAGAAACGTAATAAACAATTAACTCCCGATAGTTTGAAGTTATTTTATATTTAAAATTACCAGTGACCATTATCTTCCAATTATGTAAAAAGACGAAGCATCAGACCCAGGCGAGCACTTCTGGCAAAGTACAAAATCTCTCTTTCTCAATTACAATTGAGCAAACGCCCGATGGTTATGTCACAAAGCTTGTACAACTTCAATAGTAGAACTTCAGTAGAAAAATTCAGTGCGAATTGGATACGCCATTTGTGACTTCACCTCAGAGTGAAGCCTTAAAGACAACAGAGACCATTGTTTAGCATGTTCTATTTTTTGACGGAGCAAAACTGTGGTGTATTGCTTCTGATATGCCCAGAAGCATACGCGTTTAAAACTTGCAGTCTTTACCAGTCTGAGCTAGATGGAGAGCCTAGGCATTTTAATATGAGCAGTAATAAAACTTGAACGAGATGTGAATAAGGCACGGGACAGGAGGAATGGGTGGAATGCAATCTAGACTATGTTATTGAAAGAAAATACGGTTTCCGTATGCCTAAGAAAAATACGTTTTATTTTACTGAAAAGCCTTAAAAGGAAGGAATGTTTTTTCAATTTTTTTGTAGTATAATACCATTTGTTGTCATTATCACTGGTACTTTCCGTGTGGTACTTTTCAGTCTTCCGCTAAGATGACTAGTAAACATCTATCAAATACTTGACTATGTTTATTGTTTATTATAAGACTATAAATAATAAATATTGACGGACGTAACTATTTTCATTCGCAAGATTTTAAGTATTTTAGAATTCTAAAAATAGCATAAATAGGCGATGTTTGTTGATTCAAAGCTATTCAGTTTTTACGCCAAAAACGGTTTGTTTGAAACATCTGTGTTGGTCCCAATTTGGTAGTATGCAGAAAAAAGCGGGAAACCATATGAGATGTTTGCTAATCGCCTGCACGCATCTGAAATGACCTACTAGCTGTGTATCTTCCCTTACTGCTCCGGCCTAGGATTACACACTGTCATCATCATCACCTCATATTATTATTATTATTGGTATATTTTATAGTCTTGAGTGAAACTCTCATACTTAATAATCTATTAGGAAAAACGCCGTGCAGATAGCCACACTGCTTTTTGCATACTGATCAAGCTGTTCTGACCGAACATCGTTTTTGCTACCTCTCTAGGCAGTGGGAGGCATAAGAAGCACAAGTCATCGATCTATAAGCGCATCCGAAAATCGTTGCGGAACGCAACAATCGGCCATGCGTTGAGTTTCAATGAGAAACGATGCTCGCAGCATTCAGTCGGATCTGCAGGAAACTCAAAATCGGTAGACGCTCGCCAAGACCACCATTTAGCAGCGTCAGGCGCAACACCCAGACGACCCTCGACAACTGATGACCTCAAATATAGCGAGTTGTGAATATTACTTTACATATAAGTAAATACCCGTATAGAAAACAACTGTATAAGAAGCCCACATTTAGAAAAATTCACGAATACAAGTATCTTAATGACACGTGTTGGTTATGAACGACAAAAAATCGAGCGTTTTACGACCTTGAAACCAAACAAACATGATTTAATATCTGCATGATATCTGGTATATAGAAAACATGCTAACTGTCATTTTCTCATACACAACCAAAGAAAGTTCGGTACTCATTTCTCAACTTCGCAATTCGGCACGAAGCCATTGTGAGATTTCAATCGAAATTCACATAGTTCTATGGGTAGCCGTGAGTTATCTCAAACGTTGAATTGAATCTGTATTCAAAATCTTGGTACGTTGGTAAGCGATATGGTAAATTCTATAATTCCTGCGTTTTTGTCGTTTCCGCTGATGTTAATATCTTAGAAATATATCTCCCCATTATTGTGTATGGGACTAATTAAAACCATTCGTTCCTTACTTCCCGTAATTTGCGCACGTGAACGATTGGACAATGGGCAAGCACCGAGCGACACATACCTTTATGAATATATTTTGCCATACGTTAATGATGACAAACTACAAACTAAACACTAGATCTTTACCTTTACTGAGCATAACTTCTACTATGGACGCATCCCATCAATGTGTACGTACCATGGTGTATTTAGAGTCCGATTTATTGGCCAAAAAAGTTTATGTACGACCCCGTCCGCTTCGAAAAACAGGCGTTCGCTATAGCTTATTGACCTCCTTTAAATCAAACAAATCAATCAGTGCCACTAACATACCCGAATGCTCAGTTCTTTCCAACAGCTATTTTAACGGGTTTAGCCCGCGGCTTAAGCACAAGGTATGCCCTATCGTAGTAAAACACTGATCATTCGGATTGTAAACTGGTCGGAAAGGCTTTATTTACTCAAATATGGAGACAATCTTACACGCCGAATAGATTGAAAGGCACGCTAAGTCAAACGAAGTAAAAGCCTGCCATCAAAACTCACGACAAAAAAATGATCTAACCTTTTGATAGAGGTAATCTATTACGAGATGTAGAAT
Organism: Tropilaelaps mercedesae; assembly: GCA_002081605.1. Taxonomy (NCBI): domain Eukaryota; kingdom Metazoa; phylum Arthropoda; class Arachnida; order Mesostigmata; family Laelapidae; genus Tropilaelaps; species Tropilaelaps mercedesae. The sequence continues at coordinate 24,718 of MNPL01001817.1, forward strand.
CAAATATTTTGTTAATAGAATTACACTGCCCGATGCCATATAAATTTGTCCTGAAAATCTCAGTGTTCCACGAGATCTTTTCCGGAGACACGAATGAACGCATGGTGGGTGCACGACGAGTCCGCAAAAAATAGAGCTCACACTTATATAAATCTCATTAGTTTGAACAGAGTAACCAAATAGAACCCCTCCACTTTTCTCTGCAACAATGCATATTCCAGAATGTAGTAACGGTTATGATAAAATTTTGACAACGACTTTGCAGCTCCCTGTTAGTATCGATGCTTTTTTTCCAAATGGACGTCGACCAGATATTTGATATGAACAGGAAGGACAATAAAGTTTAGTGTCGTAAATGTAATGAGTTGTTCATTAGGATAGTCAAAAATGTCACTTATCCTATCTGATGCCAATCAACTTCTGGATTCTTCGTGGAAAAGCATATTCACATTGGCCCCATCAACATTCTAAGAAAGTTTTAACTAACAGTGTACTTGAGACAATGCTTTAGCTAAAGTAATCGGAGTAGACAAAAAGTTCAAAACAGATAAGAACATACGCTGCGTCAAAGACAAAAGGGCGCAATGGTTGCTCGGGCGGAAACAGAGGGAAATAGAGAACACGTGCTCGCCTGTATGTGGGAATTATTCGACTTTGAACTTAACAGCGTTATTTGTGTGCACGTACGTCATACTTTATATACCGGGCACCACACCAGCAATTGTAATAAACGTGTAGGGCAGCAAGCATTACGTCACATTCCTATGGCACCGAAAAGACGCCATGCCTCCCTATTTCTAAAACACCACGCATATTCCCTTTGAACCACCGTAGTATATTGGTAACCACATTGTCATAGCATAGTTAGGGAATCTTGGTGGTGGAAAAAAGGTGTTTTTTCTACAGACATATCGAAATATAATTAACGAGCTGACAAAAATCCCTTGAAGCCTCGTTTCTTACGATCCTGAATTATCGAAACAAGGGATGGCGGCTGCCAAGGGTTTCTGCGACGTAGTAGAACTTCATGTATAAAATATAAATCCCTTACAACTCGCGCGCAAGTTTCTCTACGCCTCGTCCGAATCGGCCAAAGAAATTGATGCTAGCTTCATTTATACTTACTCGCATAAAAAATACTTCCATTACTCCTTTGCCTTTGTCTTCAGCCAGAAGCTTCTCTGGTTTCAGCAGGTTTCAAAACTATCGGAGGCGGAACTTTGTCTCCCTGTGCTTGACGTTCGCTCGTTACTAGTGACCTGTAAAACGTAGTATCCTTATATTTCGGCAAGCTAGGTCGAATAAAATAAGGCTTAAAAATCAAATTTACACTTTTGAACATTTCGCAAAACGAATCCTTTCGAACGTGAAGCTTATAAAAAAGAGAGCTTGATTTTGCCTCACGAACCCACGACAGCTATAAATTTTTAATGTCGTTAAAGAACATCAAATATTTTATGACTACGCAAAGAAACGTTGAAAAAATATGCTGGAGCTGCACGGTTGTGCTAAAGTTGTGCTGAAGTGCGACGGAAAAGCTTTTTAGTTTTCCAAAAATACAAGATAGTTTTTAATTATATCGATTTATCGATATTTGACAAAAGAAACAGCGTCACCCTTAAGCATTTTAGGAACATCTAGTGCATACAATTTTGCCTCAATCACTTTTTTGTCTATAACTTCACATCTGATAACTTGAAACTTTTTCAAAAATTATCGGCTTTGTGAGCGATAGGCAGCACCTAAGCTATATTTTTTCTAAATTGATATTTTAATTAATTTCTTGAGAATTCCATCACGATGTATTGACATTTTTTATAGGTGGCAATGTGGTGAAAAATGTCGCTTCGACATCACTCTTGACGGTTTGAGGATTTTTCTGAGTTATTTATTGACGTCTATAGAAGATATTTCATAAAAAACTTTGTGTCATGAAAATTAAGACCACTTCCGTGTCATTAAAATTGAGACGTTATCACATATGTATCACAAAATCTTACAGCAGTCAGGAACATTCTTGCCAGAACCTCTACTAGTGACACTGAGAACAAACCAACGCTTTAAGCGGAAAAAGCACAGTCGTTGATATTTTTTGTATTATTCATATTATTTTTATCATAATTGTAATTAAGAGAACGAAAAATAGATACTACTTTTTGTCACTGATACAGCCACTTGGCCACTGCATATCTATACCATGCCAAAGAAACCACGCGAGTGGTATCCTGCGTCCCCCGTGCCTGAGACACCTGGTTCTGCTGGTTTTGATGGTGAGGGTAGTGGTGATGATCGTGAGGTTATTATATGGGTGACCTCTTTAACTCTCGGCGAACCTGGCCAAAGGGCCATTATGGTTAGCACAAGCACGATGATCGTAAGAAATGTAAATACGGATAGGAGACAGATTATCAGTACTCGGCCACCACGCATTTTTGCTGGTGGATGGAGGAGGTTCGGGCGAATTACACAGCAGTAGATGCAACGGGCACTAAGCACGACCAGTACGGAAGCCAATGACCAGCAGATCTGGGTTTTCTCGATCGAATAATAGGGCAGTGATCAGACTTGCCTACCGCTTCGTCATTTGCATGGCATTGTGACCTGAAAAAGGTACGTGCAGCCAGTGAGCTGTTTACAAAGCACTCCTTTTTATATCGTCAGGTGAGGGAGGCGGTCGCCTCGCAATTCGTGAGAGCCTCGAACCGTTCCTGATGCTCCTCTGCATAATGCTAGTCGATACTCTAGCAAATGAATGACTTTCGATTAAAGTTCTCATACTGTCGATGTAGTTCATAAGGCAGAAGGTTCCTGCGCCTGCAATTCGTGACCCGTGATCGTGGCCCTCGGTGTGTATGTTGATCCAATTGCTGCAAAGGCTAAAAAAATATTTTTTAGGATTGACTGTCAACGAATATTTAACGTCAACGGTAACGCTTTCTACATTACTTCGTAAGACGGACCCTTCATACATGTATATGTGCAACGGCAGGAATCGAACCCGTGCACCTACGTGCCTTCTCCTCTCACAAGGCACACGCGAATGCGCCAAGCCACTGAGTTCGACCGCTGCAAATGCTGCCAAGAGGCTATTATCTAGCCCTATTTGGGCATCGTGTTACACGGCCTAATGTTGTTTTATTATAGCACTCCATTTAACTTAAACCATACATATTTGTTTTGCATGCGCGATTAACTGTGCTAATCGCTGGGGGATGAGAAGCGCTTTGTAAACCAGCAACAAACTATACGGAAGCATATTCAGCACCTTAAATCATTGAAACGATGCGATGACAAGATAAAAGTTTGACTGAGGGTGTGCTCAAGTGACGTATTATCTGAGGGTTTTTCGCGAGTTCAATCCCGAACAGCTAACTTTTAGAGAAAATGGCATCTGAACCCCCGAAGCAGAACGCATTTAAATGAGACCGGGTATTGCAGATGTATGAAGAAGGTGTACCTGTTTTACTGAAGTTCATCGTCAAACCGCTCAAAAATTTCGATCGCCTCTTTACCATCAACCTAAGAATGTCCTTCTGAAATGAGATAGGGATATCTTGAACAGCACCAATGTATCATTGACGTAGGGTAGAGTCTTACAGTAGCTACCAGCAAAGATTTTCGACAAAATTAAATTCATCATTGTGATGAATGTGAACTGCCCCAGGATGGGACCTAGAGGAGTTCTAATCAATGCCTTTTTACGTAAGATTCATATTATCCTATCTGAGACCAATCCTGTGTCACATTTCATCGGGTGGTGCCAAATTACATCAAAACTGCCAAGCTACATCAATGATGTCAAATAACATCGGGTGGTGTTAAATTTTATCGGGTGGTGGTTCTGAGAATCCGATCTGAGAAATAAGAGCAAAACCAAGCATCTCTACAAAGAAGTGTCTGATGCAAGTAAGGGTTGCAGAGAGGTCCAGAAAAAGCACCAAGATGTGATTTGTCACATTTGATAGAATCAGCAATTTCATGCCACATATGGACGAGGGCCTAATTCTGAGTTACCAAAAACCAGACTTACAGGAGACAAGTTCCTTCGGATCTAAGTCTAGCCTATCTAGGTCTAACCTTAAAGAAAAAACCAAGCAATAATATCGACCTATGACTGGAGATCAGCATGCTATTACTCTTACCCTTAGACGCCAACATTACACATGCCTCCTTTGGTTTATATGAAAAGGAGCCCGGATCGCAGAAATGTTCATTACGACTGTCCTCGTACGACCTGTCTGGCGTGCGGTTCCCCAAAGTCAGACATATGGCAGCAGTTAAAAATATTTAGAGTCGGACATATGGCACCAGTTAAAAATGTAAGTGCAAGAATTTCAAAGGATGCATTTAAGACTTCCAGGCGGTTTCCAAAGCTAAACTAATGTCGTTTTGCCAAAATGCCGAAATGTCGAAATGCTGATTTAACTTATCAGCAACCTTCTATAGCACAGGGGAGTTTGGCTAACCCATCATACC
>MNPL01001817.1:29771-97714 GCA_002081605.1 Tropilaelaps mercedesae
AAGGCGTTGATAAATTTCCGTAACTAATCAGTCTTCGTCTGAATTTGTTGAAGTTTTTTCTATAAAAAGGTGCTACATGCGTTAATACCTGGTTGTATTCCTATAAGCTGCGATGGTAAGCTCTCTTCAAATCTGGACATATTGACCTTAAGTACTAATCATACATTTGTTTACTTCTAACGGGGACGATGAAGGCTGACAGAGAAACGAAACTCGAATGCAGTAACAGTGTCAGCACTGTCTTATACCTAATGCCAGGACAATTGCGCAACCATATAAAAAATAGGGTCACTCCTTACGACATCTCTTGAAGTAATACATTTTGCATGCACATGTTTAATTTTCTATGTATTTTGTCAATTACGAGGGCCAGACTTCACAATGTTCAATGAACTTTTTGTAGACCTTTTTAAACGACATACGTGGGATTTCGGTTTCTTGATTACGATATATAGCAATTATACCGCATTTTAAGATTAGCAGCCTAGTTCATACCGCTAGTGGTGGAATTCCCGGCACAATTTCTTCTGGGTGTCGAGATACTGACAGAACCTTTTTTTTTTCCATGAAAAGGGAATCTAAAACCTTACTCATTTAACACAACTGGTAGTTTCAATCAAAAATTGCTACTACATATGGTCCTTTAAATCGTACTTTTCGATTTTAATTTCTGGTGTTATTTTTTAATTTTTTCAATAGACGAGATTTCAAGATATGTATACCACCATGATTGTAGCATTCAGTAGCCTCTTGAAAACTTAATTAAAATAATCTGCCATAGGAGCATTTATTGAATAACGTTTGATAGATTAAATGCACTTGTTTTCCTGTATAAGCCGTACTTTCAGGGTAACCATTTTAACATTTGGTCTCATTAGTCAAAGGCTCTTGGAACCAACATCAACATTTTATTGATAACTCAACTTTGAGCAGGAAGGTTATTACTAGACGATTTACCTCATTCTATAGAACTTGAAGAAAATCCGTCAATAGTTTTTTTTTATTAAGGCCTAAGCTTTATTTTCTCTAATGTGACAACACTCTCTCTATCGAACAACAAAAGTGTACACGATTAACCTGGTACAACACTTCGTACTTTATAAAACATTATTTATAAAAATTGCTTCTAACGAATTATTATGATTAGTTGCGTACAAATTCACCCTCGTGGAGATGATCGAAGCGGTGTATCAAACTTCTTGTAGGATAATTAGAAACAACATAGCCTTCAACATAATAGCCTTCTTCCCTAAAACGTCAAAATTATACCACACACATATCAGGTTAGTTTAAGGCTGCAAGGTCAATAACATTTTAATACGAATAATTTTCAGCAGTAACTCGAAAACCACTAGAGAAGTACTAGAGAATTTTTTCTCAAATTTCTATCGAAAAGGTATACCGAATCAAACTTCAGGACAAAAGCTGTAACAGATCTGACTTAGCTACTGAATACACGACATCTTAGCTTCACTAACCTAAAAACCTGAAATACGAATTACGCAGCTAGGATTTCGAGATAAAATAACCCGTATTAACTGAAGAACTATTAGATTTTACGAAAAAGTATTACGCATTTTCCTTAAAATTACCAACTCTAACTAGCCCGGTCTTCAGCCCCCTTGTCAAAACTAAATTGAACTCTGTATCAATATCTAGGCACCTAGAGAAGGTATCAAAAGACCGACCAGTAAATGCGCTCTCAAAATGTAAGACAATTACACTTTCATATGTTTTATCCTAGTTTTAAGGAAATCGCTTATATAGAAACGCCACAATTAGTGAAAACGCTCAAGCTTTAGCCATGGCGATTCAATATAGCAGTTTTATTTTTTATTTAAACTGAGGTTTCTGCTCCTTAATCGCTTTCCGTGTTCCTGCCTTGATGTAACGTAAGTTGCGTAAGAATTTCGGGCAGCAACCCTTCATAGATTCCTGCAAATTGTATGAGGGGATATATTAAATGAAGGTTCAAACATGCAAAACTTTAAAGGACCAAATTATTGCAATAAGTATAGCTCGTGCTATCGCTGAACCCAGGTTTCAAAATCAAATCACATAGGCATTTACCACGTGGCATTGACTTCTATAGGGTAGCGTTGGCGTTAGAAAGTGAAGAATTTATTGTCAATACGTTTTACATCATCTAGAGGCGATTGTCTAGATGATCTTCACTATTATCAAATGGATGTATTTAATCACATGGCTGCCATTAAGTTGCTGCTAATGATATGAGGATCAGCAAATTGTGGATAATGTCATATTCTGTAAAAGCACAGATTTTAGCGAACTAACGTATCAAGTGACATGTCCTTCAAAAGACATGTGTCCAAGCCTACTGCCCCACGCCGGAGGCACATAAGCACGTTATCAAGCGAAATTCGACCGACACTCTTAATTCATAGTAAGCCGACAATAAAATAAAAAGTACGTTCGTTTTTCCGCGCGAAATCTAAAGTGGCAAGCCAAATCTTTATCTTGAGATCGCACGGGTCACTATACTAAGCGATTAGTGCCCCCGGCCAAGTATATTTGCTAGCTCAAGCTAGAGTTCGAACACCCGTATATATTTACAGAATTCGGAAACAATGCGTACCGTCTGGTTGCGTTTTGGCTTCTTAATGCCATTTCGATGGTCCTTCCTGTTGTTGTGGTGAGAAGTGTGATTCTTTGACTTGGCCATTTTTCACGATATTGGAAGTCTTTTCAGAGACCCGGACACGTGCTAAACGAACAGCCACACGCAAGGAAAACCTAACGCTTGAGGAAATTGATGATTGCAGCTGCGTAGACGCGGCATATTCTCGAATTTGATGCGCTGTTTAAAATTTTTCACTAAAAAAGGTGCCGATCACCTACTTCATTTACACTAGCTTTCTCTAAACATAAATTTTTGAATGAGTGATAGCATATAACATTATAGTGAGTATTTAAATGGATTTTCACGTCGAATATCAAAGATGGTTGCCAGGCTATATTAACCCGCAAGTCCAAAAATTAGTGCGACCGGCACTCGCCGTGTTAATGTAATGTCCACTGGATAAAAAATGTGACATGATGGACGGAGAACAGCTGATATATTTGGTCGTAGTTGGATTTCACCATTCAAAAGGATATCAAGTAAGAGCTGCCTGGCTAACGGTTAATAAGGAATATTTCGTAGGCTTCTATTGAGATGTCTAATAGACGGGCCACAAGTAAATGCGTTCACTTAAGGCCGTTACCGCTGGTTACCCATTAAGTTGTTGACGGAGAGGTATTTGACAGGTCTGCTGAAATGTTCGGTTGCATTCGTTTCGTACGAGCAAGTCCTGCAGGCAATATTCGCCTGATCTGAGCAAAGCTGAACTTTACAGCTCCAAAGCGGAAATAAAGGATGCTAAGATTAAGTAGCAAACGATTTAATGAAATGGAAAAAATCACGCTTTTTGTTCATTCACATACGGTGTATTTTTATTACTTTTTTTTAAAAATGAAATTATTTTTCGTCACATGTGTGTTCTATTAAGCCTAGCTATGTGAATTAAGGAGCGCGTGGTCTTTGTCACATACCTACAAGTGCATTTCAATGAAGACGTTGCTCGTTTCATTTGCAGGTTTCGACATGACCTCGTTAGTCACACGAACCTAAATAAATATCTTTAGGGTTGATCATCAGCCAACATTTAACGTCCACGGTACCGCTTTTTGCATTACTTCATAAGACGGACCCCATAAATGTATATGTGCAACGGCGGGAATCGAACCCGTGCAACACGCGTCTCTTCCGGTCGCAAGCCGCACGAGAATGCACCAAGCCTCCAAGCTTGGCTAGTCACGTGAATCTGCAACTCCATTACGCAATCTGTAGCAGTTCCATAATTATACACTTTATGTGCGTACTCTACGCACTACTATATTTATGCCTTAGATCGATTACGTTACTAAACATTAAAATGATTTGTCTGGTTGATGGTACAATTTATCAATTATGTCGTTGCAGTACAGCGCTGTTTTGGAGTAACGACCCTGGCGTACAGGAGCTAGCTGTGTGTACATTACGTAGAAGATCCCGTCTGTTCACTATTGTAAAATTCGAGTATAACAAATTGAAAGCAGAATATAGCAAAAACGCAGGTGCTTGAAACTTGGTCACACATAGTGTTCAGGACGACGTCTAGTCAAAGAACGTCGAAGAACGTTTAATAAATACAAGGTGTTCGTCTCTTCTTTGTTTTTCTGTGTGCATGTCAAATTACAGATTGAATTCTGTCACCCTAAGATTCGTGATGCGGATACCACGTGGATGTCGTCATATCTGGCCCCACTTGGTCTGCCCGATGGGGCTCACAATTTTTCCGCCGATGCCGTATACTTTCGGTTTCGAGACGCGGATAACCGACCCGTATGGGGTGTCTGCTCCTACAAACAAGTGGACTCGGCATTGTACAAGGGTATACAAGAAATTTTAGAAGAATTTTAGAAAAGTTAATCTTGGGTGTCATTCGTAAAATTTCCCTAGCACATCTTTCAACTTCCGTATGATCTTTTTGAATTACACGAACAGCAGAGAATTCACCTAAAAATTTGATAATGAAACGCGGAAATTGGAGTCAGTATACATACTTCGTGCTACGCTTATGCGTTTTGTAATCATTCACTTTAGAAGTAAAATAGTGTTAAATTGACTTAGTGTTCCAGGGTTGTTTTTAATTAGCGGACAGATATCAGTGTTTCAAAGGATCTCCGTAACTAGTCCACACGTAGTCTTCCCACGTCTTTCCACGTAGTTTTCCCTAATAAGAAAAGGTCCAATACGAACCATCGACTTCGATGAATCAGTTTTTTTGGTTGGTTACAGGCGCGGACCCTGAGGTGACACGTAGCGCAATTCAGAAGTCTGTCTGCCTGGTGGGTCGAGGGGATTCACCACCATGGCGAGCTGCGGCGGCACGGCTCGAACCCATCGCACATGCCTTTATTCAACATCAAGATAGCGGAGTGCTTCACGGAGTCTACGAAAGTCTCAAGACGGTCAGTGAATTGGCGCAATTCTTCGACGCCCACAAGGAGACATTTCAACAATAGTAGATATTTACTCGGTAATAGAAAGTAGTTACCTGGTGTTCATCGTCAATAGACAAGAGATAGCTATGTTTGACTCGATGCCAATTGTACACGTCAGTAAGCAGACGAGAATTTTTATTCAAGTTCAGTGAGGTGAATGTACTATTACCTCGTATATTTCGGAGGTAGAACTAGAAATTTTAAGACAAAGTATTGAACAGCTACCTACAACGCTGACCTGGCAAGGACATGGCTTTTTCTGACACGGCGCTGTTTTCAGCATTTTACTTATCGTTCCGTAGGAATAAATAGTTGGAACGCATTCGACTCAGGTGAATTTGGCATTAGCTGTACCCACTGTATCGGTTGCAAGTGGGAAGCCTGTTAATTTCACAAGGTGTAATTTCACATCTGAGAAAATCTCTACAATACATGATCCGCATTAGTTCTTAGGATACTACTCAAAAACGTGGTGTTAGATGTTTGTATTGCTTGTTATCAACTTCGATTACAGGTAGCGGACGCTCCTGACGAACTCCTACTGGAACTTCGCTCTGTATTAGCAAAGTACGACACCCGGATGTTGACATTGCTAAAATTACGTTTGCTTGGCAAGAGAGTCCTTTTTATGAGCTCTGACCAACCTACTGAACTTATGTGTTCTGAGGTACATAAAGAAATTACGATATATTTGAAAATAAATAGGAAGACTTTACTTCTACTGCAAATATCTTTTTTTCTAAAATTCGAAGATATTTAACCGTTGACTTTGCTTTATTTTGAATCGTTTCATTTATGGCTTAATAACGTGGGTATAAATAGGAATAAGGCTCTACGATTATTTAGACTCAGCGTTCGGACTCTGGATATGATCGATCAAAACTTGCTTTAGTTACATGTGACATACTTAATTGACACCTTGTTCTTATCGAATCTTCACCATTTTTATTATTATGCACTATATATACCTATAAACAAAGCAAAATTTCAATAATTAAAAATTATATTTATCTGTACTGAATAGATTTTAGCGCTCGAAGCAGCCGCTCCGGGGCGTCCGATGTGTTTACCATATATCACACTGTCAATGATGGATGATCCTGTAGTGGCCCAATGCCAGGGTTTCGTCGGCGCCTCGAACCGTCTCTACAAACAGAAATGGCGGGAACAGTTTGAAGCCCTTGTCGAAAACAACAACCTACTGTTTGCAGACAAGGCCCTCGAACGGCTCGTATCCCCAACGCAAGCTGATCTCAGGTACTCGGTCCAATCTGCAGAAGTCTTTCGTCATTTCTGCTATTATACTATATTATTTGTAGCGCTGAGTTTAAACCATTAGCGATCAATTTTCTGAAGTTTTGTGCCAGCAAGTTAGAGTACTAGATTAGAAAAATCAATCACATTATACCATATCCGCAGGTATTATAAGAATGGGTACTTTGAATTAGACATCACTTTAACACTTAATTATTCTATTGCTATGTGTAACTTTTCTGGTTTAATTTTTCCATGTTGAAAACTCATATCTGTCTTAATGTCCAATAGATTTGTGGATTGGCTCCAGAAAATGTGTCGACAGTCACGTTGTCATTGGGAGGGCAGTGAAGAGTGGCTCAGATCTCAGCTTGAGGATTACTTGCGTGGCTTAAGGTAGGTGCTCTAAAAAAAACATTTTTATGAAAACATTTCATTATAGCACCGTAAAAATCTTGATTTTTGTTCGGATAGTAGTTGCATTTTTTGGGGACGTCTGAAAGGTGACGCCACACATATCAGATTGCGTGAAACCAGTTGCCAGATCTGGCCAAATTAACAAGCTATAGTAAAGTTTCATTGTTTATGGAAATGCCGTTTGGTAGAAAAAAATGGTAAGTCGTTCTTATTATAGATTTGTTTCATATTTAACGAGTTTAAAAAATGAAGTGACACGTTCAGGTATCATTATCATTGTTTTACCAATTACAAAGAAGGCAACATTTGCCTTATAAAGGTTTCCCGATTAATCATTCTAATTAATTTGGAGAACTTAGCTCGGAGAGCAAGGTACATTCCATGACAAGATAGAATAAGACAAGCTGTGTTTTTTCTTGCAAAAATTTCAGGAAATCGGAGTAAGTCATTCAAAGTTTATTTTCTTGTGTGAAAAACACTCTTTATTTTTTGCCATGTTTTAGTATTATCGCCGTTTTTAGTATTGAAACAATTTAAAAAAGTCGTGGCTAATTCGCCATATGCTTATCAATGATAAGAATAACAACTGTGAAAGATTTCTCACTTTACATGCGAGAACATGTGCTTAGTACTTCTTACTAACTCACAAAATTATTTATACCAAACCACGTTAAAAGTCGTATACGTTTGTCGTTTGTTTGCAGGCTGGCTGTCGAAGCTTCTGGTGTCGAAGGGGATAAATTGAATGCAGCTTATGGAGTAGCCTTTGTTCAGGAGATCTCTAGACAAGATGAGGTCAGTTTTATGCGTTTTATAATTTAATAACATGTAGGGCTTCTTTTTCTTTCCTTGCTTCGGAAATAATGATTGGAATTGTTTCTTAATAATTTCTTAATAGCACTGTTATTTCTCATCGCATACCCGTGGTGTTCAAAGATCAGAGAAAATATTCTTAGAATCTTCTAAAGTTGAAGTTTGCTGAAATTATCCTAATGATAACTATAAATCTAACAAAATTGAACTATGTTCTTTTACAGGTAGTGCGATGGCTGTCACCGTACGGCGAAGGTGGAGAATCCGTTGGAGGTGGTGATATTGCTAGTAAGAGCGCAAGCACTATCGCGGCTGGACGCCCTGACCCGGGCGGCCACCCCGGCGCAGGCCAGCCGTCATTGCAAGACGTCAAACTGCGTCTCGTCCATCATGCCAAGGGATTTATGGCACACTTTAATAATTTGTAAACAAAAGTAACTACTTGTTATAACCATTATAACTAGTTATTCATAAAACTGCCACCCACCCGACGATTTACCGGGCATAAACTTGGGTAATTTGGGTTGGATTTATTCAGTTGATCTTAATCCTAATAAAAGAGGATGCGAACAGAGACACCTCCAACGTGATGAGTAAGTAACATCGACGATTTTGCAGGCCGCTGGGTTATGATTTCAAGAGAATTGACGAAATTTAGATAAGACACATCGCACTGAGTTCTAGTAGTTCAAGAATAATTAATACAAAAAATATGCCAAGAAACGATGGCGTGCTTGAAGGATTCTGCCAAGACGATTATTGTGGCCAATTTTGCTATGTTATCGTATGTCACGTGATGACAATCATACTTGTCAAATCTGTACAGTTGAGTGTCGTTCCAGTCGTTGTGAGAAGCATCGAGTATCAACATTAAAATCTAACATAATTTAAACATCAGGTTTCATTATTTGAACACTCCAGTAATTCTATTCGTCATACTGTGCTGTCAGTAGGGTCTAAGTGAATTTAAAATTTCGCTTAGAATAATCACCGTGGCGAAAGAATCTACTTAAAACCAGAAGCAAACAAAGGAGAACACCTTGTTACGGGTGCTTGACCGCCACGTTGTGATTTTGGCAAGTTACTAGATTAGTCCCTGGCTTGTTTATATGAGTAATATTGGGTTACAGCCAGGTCTGCACAATAAAAATGGCAATGGACAATCGGTTATAGCGCGATGCGTATTCGTTAATAAGGGGACGTAGTTCTGACTGACTAAAGTAAGCTGTGCAGTGACCATAGTAAATTTAGTACTAAAGAAATTACTTCTTTGCGGTTATATCATAAGAGCGATGCATAGTTAATCTCAGTCTACTCGGTGGTTGATTGCAAAATGATTATTGTGCTACTTAGCGAGAGCTTTCTCGGCACGTCGTCTGAAAATTACTCGAATCAAATTGCGACAAATTAGCATTTCGCAACTTAGTGGTCAACAAAGCATCTTGCCTTTGTTGAATGTTGCTATTAATATCAAACGGCAAGTATTTAGGATTAGAGTGATTTTGAATGAAATAGAATATAGGTATTATTTTTCAAACGCGTGTTGTAGCAGATATGCGTGAAGCTCATGGCATGGCTAAGTATGAAAGGTGGACATAATGAACTGCATCGCATTATGATAATGCCGAAAACGAATAACTTTTATTATTATGATTATTATCATGATGATGATAATGATTAGTATTCTTATTATATTATTAGTGATGAACTTAGAAGCTCGAGTATAGGTGAAAGGTATAAGGATACTTAGTGAAAGTAATGGGATGTCATACTTTTAGGAGCAGCTTTAGGGGTTGTATAATATATTACTTATCTAACTGAAGAACGCAGCCGTCTGAAATTATCTTTCTGTAACACAGGGACGCGGGCAACAAAAACGGAAATCTAACATCTATCGGTTAACAAACTCCAAAGTGTTTGGTAAAATATTAATCTAACGTGTCGTAGAGGCAAGAAGAATGTACCGTAAGGGTACAATCCAGCAGAGAAATGATGGACACTGAAATGCTGCCGATTGCTTAACGCGTAGTGACTGTCTGCAAAAGTAACTCCTCGAAAGACGGAGAAAGGCACCGAAAAAGAGAGATGTAAGGTATGTGGTGAGCCTTGATAGAAGGAACAGTTATCACATACCATCATGGTAATTGTAGTAAACAAGACACACAGGCTACAAAGACCATTGGATACTCGACCATAGAAGACCTATTGTTTATGTAATTACACTCATTCAATTTTTTGGTTTAAGTTGTTTCTACATTGCACATTCATATTCGTAGGATTCGTTTTGTGAAGCAATGCAAAAGGGCTACTGTGGACGTTGAATGATGACTGATGATCAGCCCTAAAAATACTTTTCTACGACTTCGATCAAAACAGGCTTCTCTTAGGAGTCTACACGTTCATCTCTCGCAATTGTGAACATTGTAGTATTAATGAGTAATGTTTGATGCTTTGTATCATACTCGCTCACACCTAACTAATCATGCTCCAGTCGCACGTTGCCGTCCGAAACACCCGACAAGTGAACGTCCTGTTTTGGTGATGTTGCATAATCTTATGGCGAACAATTCTAACAGACAGATTTTTTTAGACTAACAATAGTGAATTTGTACTATAGCATAATTTTAGCAAACAAAACCTAATCTATGACGAGTCCGTGAATAAAACTATAGTCACTTGACAAGTACACCCAGGTTTGCCTGAGTGCTTTTATTGAACATGTCCGTGATCATAACATCCTTTAACAGTCTCGTTGGCATCGGTAGCAATAGAATTTGAAAGTGGGAACGAATGGATCTTACGGCCTTGTATTTAAAATTGCTGCACTCATGCATAATATATCATTTATAGTACTCAGAAATTTGCTTAATCTTTGTTCTCCTCTTATGCAGCGCTTTGATTATAGTATATTGAGGGTAATGAGTGTAATAAAGCTAACGAAGACAGGCTAAGCTTATAAGATGTACGGCGGTCCAACTAAAGTATCTAGCAAATTATTAACATACCAGACTGGAAACTCCTTAAACGAACGCCTTTTCGACACGGTGATTTAGCTTTGCCAAGTAACAAACATACAAAACAAGTAATATAATCACTTCCTCTTATTTTCGCACGAACTGTAGTTGTATCAGCGAAAATTATCGAAAAGCAGAGGACTCACTCATGCTTTATTCTACCTAATGAGACAAAAACACAGGCATGGATGTCATGCTGAAAAAACGAGTTAGTTTATTTTTTGGTTGCAATCTCCTCTCCTCTCAATCAGAGCAACGCTGCTCTTCTTCTAGGTGGTGAGAAACCTGCCTGCTGGAAGTCAAATCAAAATCATTTGCCGTTATGTAGAAGGCTCTCTAAAAAATACTTTGATTGCAATCAGATTCTGAAGCCTCGTCGGGTCTGATAAGCGCCTCGCGATCGTAATCACAGCTGACGAAAATGGCGGAAAGACACCGGGAGGATATCTACGAGGGCGTCCGGTCTAAGAGTGTTGGGAAGAAGCAATATCAGGCTCGCGTTCCCTTTGTACAGATCCGGAGTTATCTCTTGTCCCTCTAATATCTTCGTAGCAATTTGTAAGGGATTCCCCAAGAATCTGTTTCGATGTCCAAGAAAATCCTGTTTAGTAATCACATTGCGCACGACAGCCCTATTTCCATCGTAGTCCAGCGCTGTGGTGATCCTTGAGTTGGCGTTGTAGGTCCTGTCTATTTTAAGTTGGCGGCGGAAGTTGCCGCAAGAGTACTTCGAGGCACTGGCTGTCTCTTGCGGATGTCTATGAGGCGGCTCTAAAGAATGATGTGCTCGATTCGCTTAATAAAGATCTTATTACCGGGAAAAACTACATAACAGGACTACTGGCTTTGGTACACGCCCTTCCGGTTGCTTCGGCCCAATACATTGTGGCACACAAGTGACCGGAAAGGTTCTCTTTGGCCTCGAAGACTTGCCAGCCCGTCGCCGTCTGTGTGTGGTCTGCCTGGAAAAGGGTCAAATTCCAACGCGGTCTGTTGTTATGGGACTGGATCCGCAGTTGAAGGTGACTAGGTTGTGTGTGGTCATCCATTCTAAAAACAGTTTGCCTCAAGCATTAATGTGAGCGGAAAGAGTTAAATGCTCCAACGATGAATATTGGACGAGGTCACCATTCCTTCGCGGATTTAGCTAGTTCATCAAGTTAAAAACCTAGTTCCAATGTGTTATTAGGATTGCTAAATAAAGAATGAAAGCAAGCATAATGTTATATTTCCATCTATAAGAACTTTTAGCCGTGACTTGATTGGGGCCGATTCACTGAGGTCTATGCTGTCCTTGGTATCTACAGGCCTACTGGACTTAGTTTTACTGATGGTCTTAATTAGGCGAGCAATTTTGTGCGCGAACTGTAAGCCGTTGTGTACGAAAACAGTCTTGGTCTTATCTCTTGTTGATCCTCCTGTGATTTTTGACAAGGGTAAAACTCTAAAAATCTGTCACCGATGTCTAGTGGGGGGGCTTCATGTCTGGTAAATGGGTGGTATCCGGTGTCTGGTAGCCGTGCTAATGTTGAAAATTTTGCAGCAAAAAGGGGTTATAATTTGCGGTACGTTACTGTTGCCTTAGAATGTACGCTCGAGAGTTCCCTGAACCCGCTAAAGTGTCTTAAATCTTTTGAATCGGCGACGTGGCCCTCTGTGTTGCAGTCGTAACAAGCCGGAGGACTCACACAGTTTATCGCAATGTGAGAAGTGACCTCGCACTTATGTCAGCACCAGCTTTGTAGGAGTTTCCCGGTACAGTTTTGTGTAAGATGGCCAATTTCTTGACAATGTTGGCAGCATGAGGTTGTGACTGGATGGCGCCTTTAAAATATAGCTTCGAAAAAAGAATGCCGTCCCTTTGTGCTGTTTTTTAAAAAATCTCAACATTCTTACTATAGAAAGAAGAGCAGTTCGTAGTCTTAATTTAGCATAAGCCAGGATTGACTTCGGACCGAAGGTGACGTATCGTGTCAAGTACGACTCAAGAACAGTGCATGTGGTTGTTTTCGTAAGTTACATTATGAGAAGAGGTATTATATGAAGATATGAAAAGGAACGAGAAAACAAGCGGCTCATGTCTTTAACGTACTCTCTCATTGTTGAACTTTCAAAGCGAATTTTTACTGCCTTGTAAATATAGTGCATATAATAATAGTTAAACTATCCACTCTAAAAAATAACTAAATTCGTAGAACTGGAAGTTTACCCATTTTACTTAGCATTTTTCTTCTGAAATATCAGTAGCGTTGAAAACGTTACTATGAAATGCAGCTGACGGGAGACTTCAACGGTCAACACTTGACTCAAAGTGCTCATTCTTTAGTGAAAAGTAATTCTAAAGAGTTATAAATGTGCAATTCCTATATCCGTGAATATACTTTTGTAGTTTGTTAGTAAAGTTGCTGCATGATGACACCGTATTAATCAATACTATTCATGTTAGCGTCTTAGTACAGCAAGTAGAGCTGACTCATCACCTGATAGCCTGTCACATCACCTATTTCGTTACGGGCAGGCATGCTATTTAAATGAACACTTACTGCAAGTGACATGTGCGCAGTAGAAACGCTCGTTCTAATAATGTGCCTGTCGTTATGTGACAATCGTCGCTATGTAGAGCAAAGACTTTGCTCGCATGAAATGTCTTCTAGATATGCATTACCACCGCATCGATCTTGTTAACGTTGGTTTACGTTAACGTGGGTTAACATTTTTCACATTCTCTGGTGCATGTCTGCTTAATGCATAGGAACTGCTTTTGTCCTCCTTCTCAACAGTTTCAGTATGGCGTGGGAAACCCTGGGACGGATGTGGTAGTACTTTCGCTGTGTGTGCTTTGTGTTTTCTACACTGACTACGGTGATTGTTGAGACCTTGCTAAGCAAGTCCGCGGTCCATGTTTATAGAAAAATAGATGAAATCGGAATTGAGTGCTGTTGACGTAACAGCACGATTTGAGCCACGTACGGCATTGAAGTAGTTGTAAGTCAATCGTCTTTATTTAACAGAGAAAGCTTTCTTTCATCGGCCGGGCTGTGTGTATGTACGGCTTCGCTATCAGACGACTCGCAGGTTTTGCCTACATCGAAATTTATCTTATATTTCTACTAGTGATTCGTAATGTATACTATGAATTTATCATTCAGGGGACGCAGACGCACTTTTTGATGACAACCTCTTAAACAAGGCAACACACCGTGAAGGGGTGAGGGGCAGTGGTTCTGAGGCGGCGATGGAAAGAACATATACCGGCAAGGTATTTAGCCTCGGCGATGATACCGGATATGTGGTTGTCGGTGATACGTACTACAAATTCAAGGCGACCGATCTCGTTCGCGGTGACAACCTAACATGCTTGTCAGATCGACTTTGCCCAAACGACGACGTCGAGGTTTTGATTGGTGCGAGAGGTGTTAGCTGTGTAAGGCCAATCGGTGTAGATAGCAATAAGAGGCGGACTCGTAAATGGAGTAAGGTAAAATATTGCGCTCAGTGTGGCAAAGAGAAAACTGAGAACCGGTCGGAACAGTGCCCTTGCACTGCTACCCGTGCTAAAACGGGTTCGCTTGATTGTGGCGACTTAGAGCACCGAGAAGGAAAAGAGCAAACACAACCGCGAAAGTTTCGTCAGCGAAGTTACTCCTGTGTGCTCGATTATGGTTCGCAGTCGTACCACAGGGTATCTGGCTTGTCGGCAAGTATATCGTCGGAGCCCGGTCAACAATCAGGAGTCGGGAGGTATATGCCTCGCTTAGGTTTGAGTGCACTTCGAAGATTGTCTCCCCAAAATCAGCCATTGAGGGTACGTTGAATTGGCCTAGAGTGAACTGGTTGCTAGTTTTTATTAAATATT
Organism: Tropilaelaps mercedesae; assembly: GCA_002081605.1. NCBI lineage: Eukaryota > Metazoa > Arthropoda > Arachnida > Mesostigmata > Laelapidae > Tropilaelaps > Tropilaelaps mercedesae. The sequence goes on from MNPL01001817.1 coordinate 44,172, forward strand.
ATAGTCCAACAACTTTTCATACTTTTTTCATACTTGGTTTTCGATACATCTAGGTTTAAAACGTACACAGCTCTTGCCTTTGTTGTGGTGTTAAATATTCATATAGCAGAATGTGGCACTATAAAATTTAGGGTTCTTAGAACTTTGTTTATTGTGTCGTTATTGTGGTGATTATTATCAAGATGCTATTTTAATATACACTGCATGAACTTGCACCTAATGTTTTTTAATTTAAGACTTCGTATTTGTCTTAATAATTAATCCAGTCCCGAAGTCTCAGTCCATATCTTGGTCAGTGATAATAATTCTCTGTTCCAGAGAAGTGACTACGGCGGCAGCCAGCAAAACATTCCACGCGACATGGTTTCACTTATTGACTCTTACCACAGCTCAGCCAACCCGCGACCCCAGCACCAATTAACAAGACGTCCACGATCCAACCTTGCATCGTTAGCTTCATTGACCTCAGCGGCTGTTCGCCGAGTTCCACAGGGAGTTGGGTCAGAACGTTCATTACCATCAATGAGAACATTAGAATTAGAAGCAATTAGGCGAGCGCTCACTGAGGATGTTGACGATTTTTATTTTCAACAACTGTCAGGTTCACCATCTGCTGCAACAGCTGGCATTCTACGGCCCTCAGCAACACGCCGCCGATTTAACTTGCTCTCGTACCCAATTCCGCCACCGTTTGAATTGCAAGGCAGGTCATACGCAAGGCCTATACCGCGTGGCAGGGCCTTAGCTCCTCGTTCGGCCTCCTCCGGGCGTCCCTCCACTGTCGTGCACCCTTCTGGTCCACCACCGGCAGTGCCTAACCAACTTGGAGAGGTGAGGCAGGCTACGCCGTCGGCGCGGTCCCAAAGACGAGACCCGAGAATAGCTCGCCTGATACCGGCGTCATACGCTAATGATAATGACTACGTTTCTTATGGAGCGGACTCGATGGAGTTAGGAAGTGATTTAGCCAATTGCTACTTAGGGGGCTACTACCCATCTCTCGCAATACGCCGAGAGCAAGTGCGCAACGCAAGAACAGCAGCAGCGGCGGCCGCTGACCCTGAAACTATTGACAACGTGCGTAGGCGACAAACAAACATTGATTGGAGTGACCCATTGTTTAGGCTCATCACCATCGTGGACCGACCTTCAAATATGCTAAATTAAGCCACATTTCGGATACTGCGGCTCAATTTCGCACCTTGTTAGATTAGCGGCCAGTTCATGAGCCGCCATACGAATATAAACATATATATATTAAACGCATGCGACGCCATAGACTGTGACCCGCATCTCGAATTAGTACTGAAAAGTTAACATCAGCATACACGGTCTTATTGCTATTGCTGTTGGGGTTAAGTAAATTACAAGTATATAAGAGAATTGTGAAACGGGCCGATATTAACGTTGAAATGAATTCGTTACTCAATGATGTGCTGAATACGTGTTATTCAAGTCTGTAGGCTCGCTAAACATGGATTGATACGGGTCTTTACGAAAAGTTTGGCAGTAACGAAAATGTTTTATTCACCTGAGAATTTCAAACACAACATCAAAACGAAGCGACAATAGGGCCACGGAGATTGTACGTCACGGGAATCGACCACTTGACATTCGCGTGTATACATGCCTATATAAAATTACTGAGATGATTAAAAATTCAATACTCAATCATGTAAACATGCGCACTATACCATGACCATTTGTAGGGGCTAAACTCAGCGCAGCCTTCACTCAAGGGGAATATTAAAGGTGGAGACACCAAATAGAAGATAAAGCAAACATTATGTGAAGTGTCGGAGCTTCACTTACTCTATTTTTTGTTACTTATTGCCAAATATGTTTTCAAGAAAGGTCTGTGATAAAGCATATTTAGGAGTTTGACTGTATGGTAGAGTACAATATGTGTTCAACGAATCCTTGATATGTCAAATACAGTGTAGAAATGAAATGCGTTAAGTGCACCAACCGCGTCGACGTGCACGTACCGTGCCAAACTTAATAATATGGGTAAAACCAGTTAATTTGCCTACTTAGATTTTCTTGGTTTACCCAAGGCCTCCTTGGCACGCCAAGGAGGACCTTTTTCTTTTGGTACGTCAAAACATCACAAAGGGAAGAGTCCAAATCGAATTACTATCACTCAAGGAGTGTACTAGACGCCCATGTGTTTTGTCGTAGATTGAGTTCATTAGTTTTGGGCTTCCTGGTGACTGATAATCGGTGACTGATATATTGCCTGGTAGATATTTTGATTTCATCGTTTGTTAGATATCCTTAGAAAGGCGAGAAACAGAAGCTCTACATACGCGTTTTGGCGGAAAGTTTTGTAAGGCTTCTAATGACTCATCTTTTTTGCACAGGACTGGTCTACGTTGTTACAGCTGATTTCGACTGGAGCAAATACCGACTGTAAAACTGGGTCACCTTATCTGCCTGCACAATGACATCGCCACAACCTAAATTTGGGTTTGGCTTACCGCTATACATATGCCGTCATGTTATTATTTATTCTTATTAGCTACTCATGCAATATCATACTTGTCGAATACATCACTCGCCCGACATTTCAACTTTTTGGTCGCGTTGAAAACACACTAGCCAGAAAACGAGTGAATCATGTCAAATTGCTTATGGATTTTTATCGGATGTTATTCGTGGTTTTGTATTCAATTGTATAGCCGAATCAATTGATGCTAAAGTGTGAGACCATAATCTTCATAGCCAGCTCACCGATTTCGCCAATCGTAAGTAGGCAAGCTATGACAAATCATTTTACTGAATATATAATTTACTAACATATTGTTTGAAACATCGTTTTCTTATGAATAGCAAGCCAACAAAGGCGTTTCACCGCGAACCACTGGAAATGTACAACGAAGTCCTTCGAAGAAGTGCAACTGTATGAATCTGCATAGCTTCATTCTTCACTGCTGTGGACTACTTACTACTAATGCCCAGCGGATCAAATCAAATCATTTTAAAGCTTCAGATCAATCCAGTGATTGAAGGAGAGCATTATGCCACTAGCCACACAAATAGCATTAAAGTCAGTGAGCATAAATGCACGTTTTAGAACTGAGATAATTTTACTCATTCAAAGTTCACATTTCCTATTTGGGTTTTGAGGACAGCTGTTTCAATTAAAACCATGCTGGGATGACATGGAAAGCCGATGCCAATGAAGACTTAACGTTGACCTCTTTTCCAGATTCGGCGAAATCAAAATCATGACATGTGGAACAAAATTTGTAAACTATAAGTTATGGATTCCGTTAAATAAAATATTGCTGTAAAGATACATAAATCTCTTGAAGTTGCGGAGGCACAAGTCCTACTAAGGCCGAGACTACATACACGCCCACAAAAAAAGAGAGATGAAGTATCTAATAATCGACTTACTCCTCAAGACAAAACGACACAGCGAAGCACACTGGTAGACTGCGTGGCGCTCTAAGCAACGAGAAAGATTATAATAGACCAAACGCTTAGACGGACGCTCAAAAACGATATAAAAGCCGACGACATGGAAAATATAATAGTAGACTGGGAACGTCAAGCTGATCGAGGAAATTTTGGTGGAAGGGACTTCCTAAAAACGCCTGGCAATGCCTTGTAAGGCTCTCAAACCCAGCATAGTGTATCATTAGGCGATATTCAGTCACACAACAGAAAAATAACTAACAGAGTAGTAGAGAGCGACGCCAAATCTAATGTAGAAATGATTGTGCAAAGTTCAAAGAGGAATCCAATGCACTTCTTTGACGATTGACCTCAACGGACAACTAATAAACTTTTAACTCGCTAACGGCTCACTTGCAAGCCTTGGTCTGAAGTAATATCAAATCAGTTTTAAATTATTGCCCAAGCTTCCTATAAATCAAGATTCTAGTAAACAAGTATTTCATAATATCATGACAAATACATTTGTTTAATTCGGAAACCGTGATTCATATAAATTTAAAACAATATTTCATTTCAACCCGTAGACAGAGTTTAAAGCTAGGCCGTCTGGAGAATGCTTGCATATCTGATTTAACCCGTATTATCTACATACTTTATATATGTGGTAAATATATAGCGTAGGTTACTAGACTGAACAAAATCGTCCTAGAGAACATCTCGCCTCTTTTCCCGAAACTTCTATCATTCTCGTTAGTGTGATGCATTTTGATCCAAGATTCTATAAAATATACGGGGAGCAACTAAATTCGTTTTTTTAATGCGAAGTTGGCACAAGCTGATTTACCCTATGATCTAACCTAACCTAGTTTGGCACTATTTTAAACTAGAAAACCGTATTATATAGTAATAACCTTCTAACTGATTGAGCTACTCAATAAATCGTCCTGTCCATAACCCATGACTTTAATTCCGCTTATAAGTTGATCTCGGCCACAGCATTCTCAATCAATTGCTCTTATTTAAACTGAAGCTATTGTAAAGGCATTGTGTGAATTGAGCAGAATTGATCTTATCTAGAAGAACACAATAGTTTCGCAATAGATCAACGTGATGGAGACCACGAAAATGACGTAGTAGAAAACGACGCGCGGAGCAGGGACAGGGCGGATGCAGAAGTCAAAGAAGAATGAAGTACGGAAATGGGGGAACCAAAGGAGGAATTTACAAACATAAGAAGTTTTTACCTAGTCGACAAGGGAGCGAATACAGAGGATCGGGGGGAGCATTCGAGTAGAGGCATACGCAGCATTACAAGGGTTAAGGTGAAGCAGGGCAGAACTTCCGCAGAAGCACTCAGAGGGCCATGTAAATCTCGATTAACTCTCGGTATAACTTTGAGGGCGTCAGCAAAAATATAAAGGTGGGATCTCATTACACGTTTAGAAGAGTATAGGGGGGCGGCAAAGGCCATCACTGATAGAATTAATGTCCAGCTCGGTGGCTTGGTGCATTCATATGCGCCTTGCGACCGAAGGAGACACGTAGTTGCACCCGTTCGACCTGCGCCGGTGCACACTTAAATGTTGTCCGCTTTACGAAATAATGCAAAAACTGCTACCGTGGACGTTAAATGTTGGCTAATGGTCAGGATGGATTAATAGGAAAGCGGACCTAGAGGTAGAGTGTCGAAAGATGGTGTCTTGAAGCACTGTTCTTTTCTGGGGATCAACCCTCTGCTGAACGAGTGTGCGATAGAAAAAGCAATCTGGGGGCGCTCTCTCTGCTCAGAGACGTACCGGTAATCCAGCCGGCGCTTACCACGGATGTTTGGCGCTCATTGGTAGTATCTTTTCCGGCAGTGGCTGAGCGCCTCCTTGAGTTTAGAACAATACGCTGAGTAGCTGAATGGTCCAGATCAAAGAAGCAAGTAAAAGTCTTTACTGGTTCAACTGTTAAAAACCAGGCCACGGTGCGACGAAATGCAAAAAGGAGCCGAGAGCCAACAAGGGCTGCCGCAGTAAGGTGGGGAGGACCACCATGCAAGCCAGGCTAAGCAGACAAGGTGTCGAGTCTGTGGCGCGGAGGGCCACAGTGCCGATCTCATGACGCGCCTGTTTTGTAGGGAAGCCATGCAGAAGCTCAGGAAGAGCACAAGGGATGGGTTAGGTCCCAAAGAGCAGAAGTTAGAAAGAAGGGACCCTTTAGAGAATAAAAAAAGCCACGAAAAAGCAGGGGAGACGCATCAAGAAGAAATCTAAAGCCACGAAGATTACAGAATCAGAGCGTGAAATGGGAACGGAGTGGACAACCGCGGGTGGAGGGGGCTGAGAGCCAAAATTGGGGCCCACATTTGCTAATTTGTGAGCAGGGCACTCCAGACGAGTTTTAACGGGTGTAGGAGGGCTTACAACCTCCTAGGAGAAACTGCGGACAGGAAGGCGATCGGCCTGGCCCTACTGTCTGAGTTACATAAGAGCATAATGAAGAGGAAGGAAACGGGATAAGCAAGAGACGGGTAAGTGGGCACAGTGATAAACAAAATGGACGGAGATGGCCCCAGACAAAGCGGTTAGAAAGTTTGGCTTAGGGGTGGGGTTTTCCTGGAGTGACGTCAACGAGATAGTGGCCTCTTACAGTTACTATGTTTCGCCAAATATGGTGCTACCAAAATTCTAAGGGTTTTAGACTGACTGGAGAAGAACATCAGCAAACAAGCGGGCAAAGGAATAGTCATAACGGGGGACTTTAATATATTTAGTGAGTCGTGAAGAAGTAAATATGTATCGGCTAAGGAGCGCTACTATTAAAATGGTTCGCGCAGTGGAACCTCCAGGCCGTCAATAATGCGGAAGTTTCCACATTTTCCTGGGGAGATTAGGAGTTCTTCCAAAGCTCTAAAATTGCCTCGGAGTCGATTTATCTGAGGATTCCGAGGATAGAAAGGAGACAAGGAAGAGGAGAGCCTAAGCGATTTCAGGCATATTAGCTTAAAAATAGAAGGTCGAGACTCAGCAATCACATCGCTACTCATGAATAAATGGCACATGTGGAAACTGAACACAGCTCATAGCAGAAACAAACAACGGGCGCAAACGTTGAAAGAGGATGAAAAGGTTGTCAAAGCTGAAAAAATTATTGGAGTAGCGGAGGAGGCGTGCCGAAAGCTGAACTAGCTGGCTGCGTCGGGAAAGAAGGACAGACAGCCAAATAGTGATAAGGCAGCAAAATTGCGGTAAAGATATATGGGAAATGTATGTTCTCTATAACACAGAGGAAGAAGACAACGTTAGTAATGCAATCTTACATTGCAGAATACTAGAAAACGCTAAGGGAGAGGGCAGTCCAGGAAAAATTTAAGGGAAAAAAATTTGGAATATGGCAGACCACATAGCACAAGGTCTAGAAGCCCGGACTGGAGTAATGAGTTGGTGGGTCACCATAATGGATCTTGAAACGGAGAAAAAAGGCGTCTAATAGCGTCATTATGATTGGCGCAATATTTAAATGCGAACGTGTGTATGTCTGTGCAATTCATTTTCAGATGAGTAAACATACGATTGTACATTCCAAGACAGTGACGACGAAAAGAATGACGTGGTATACTACGTCGTTGAATACCAGGTGGTGTTTCTACAAAATTAAGGCTGCGTATTTCTGGGCAAATATAAAATGTTTTGAAATCTTGAAAAGGCTAACTGCTCTATTTAGTCGACGCGAATATTTTTGCAGCTAGGAGATGTACAAAGAATCTATGGAAACGCCTAGCTGAAATGAGTGGGTAAAAAAACCGATCATTTAAAGTATTGTAGGACTTAGACGAAGTTACTCTGTTACAAAATACACTACGTAAAGCTCTAATCGCTCTAAGAATCATCAATACGGAAATTCAGAACAGAAAGGCTTTATTATGCATTTTAAAGGAAAAATCGAGCTATGTTATCACTCGACAATGTGTTATCTTGTTTTGCACCAATACTATGAATTACAATCTGAATTCACTATCGTGACGGTTACAAATTAAAAAAAACTAAGTAGAAAAAAACGTGATAATAATATTTAATGGACCACCTGCTTTATAAAGAGCTCTTGTTTGGCTAACAACCAAATGGATACGCTGTACGTATGACTGTCTTATACAGATAACAACATGTGGAAAACGGTACCTAATAAGAACTGCTACCTGCTATATTTTGTTTTAACCAGTGCACTCGCCAAGAGAATATTAATACTATATCGATTTTAAGAAAAGCAACGACAATTTTCCACTAAATTCTATTTATTCTAATTCTACCCGTTTGGTAAATAAAATGGTTTGCGATTCCGTTTTTTAACGACAATCATCCTTTAAGTGCGCATATGCGTCTCGTGTATTTTACCAAAATAGATAATCGTCGAATCTACAGCCTTAGCCTAATTTTTCCGAAGGTTTTAGGAATACATAATAGACATGTATTGTTGATAGTACTCACGAACTCGCTAATCCCGGGTATTTCCTTCACCTGCTGAAAGTAAGTCGAAATCATGGAAGTGGTATTATTGGTAGCAAGATATTTTCTCTTGTGCCCTGCGCTTGCCTTCACAGATGCGAGAAATTCCTTCGTTGGCCTTTGGGTAGACCACCAGTACGAAGAGTCAGTTACTCGTACCTCAACGGTGCGTCGAGACGGTGCTGGGTTCTGGTCATTTGAACAACTCGCCTCCATCCTCCATGGGTCCCCGTCTCGACCAATGGCCGTGGCTTTCCTACCAAAAGTTGAATTCCTGAACTTTCCTCCGCTACGTTGAGGGTTAAAATGCTATTCGACAAAGCAAGTGCCTCTCTTTCATGCTTTTGTCGAAGTCATCCAATAATTGACATCCCAATGAACCGGCCGCTCTCGGTACCACCGATTAGCAAACACATCGGATGGCATTCTCATTTATCCACGTCAGTTCTTTTTTTACCTCGAAAGGATTTCAATTGACTCGTTGAATTGAATTTTTTTCTAGTTTCTGGATTTCAATTCTTACAGTAATTAGCTCGGATAAACGCGGTTGGTAGAACAATTTTTTTAATTTTTGAAGGTTCTAGTCAATTAATCGAATTGTCCACATGCCCACTCATGGCTCTGAGTGCATTATATGTTACAATATCCTTTAAAATTAAATTTAACATTTAAGATTAAACTTAGTTCTTTTTCGCAAATACCACTTGCGTTTAATGCTTGGGAAACGTATATATTTAACCTAAGTGACAAGCAAGATAGTTTTACCACATCGGGGTTGCATATTAAGAATGGTCAGTTTCTCAAAAATATTTCAAAATATCATACGAAAGCCTTTAGATTGGCAGTTTTCAAAAAGGGCCTATTCCCTTTTATTTAAGAGGTTTTTAAATTATGTCGAAGTAGTCTAATATTTGATTAGGAGGAAAATTCTTGAAGAATCATTAGCATACTATTTTTAATTATTTTATGAAAAACGATGTCAAGGTTGCCTTTATTGATCCTTACTATGTAGTTTGCATCTAGCCAGAGGCCTGAATCATAGCATAGTATGGTTCGATATCACCGCAGTTATACCGCCAGAAAAAATTCGGTTCCAACTTTTTGTCCAGAGCCATTAATCAATACTATTTTCATACCTTAAGAATAAGCATCAAGCAACAATCGACAAAAACAGTGGTGAATTGATTACATATTAAATTGTATAGAAATAGATCTTCTTAGGACACAATAACACACGGCTTTCGAGAGGTATTTGATTTAAATTTACAATTTCACTTTGGAGTTTAGATAAACCGTTGTGAAAGATCTTTGCTATTAAAAAAAACTACTCAATTCTGGATAAATTAGAAGCGGTGATTTCACAAAATATGAAATAAACTGGCGAATAGTTTTTAAATATTTTTTTGTATACGTTGATTTTAATGTAAAAATGCAAAGAACGTAATTCTCAAAATTTTAAAACTATCATTCTACTGGTATACAACCTAGCATAATCATCAGCTTTCGTCCTCATTATTTATTTTGCATCGTTAGCTTGACATCGAATTTCCTAGTTACCTTGTTTTATTTTCAAATGTTAGGATAAAAGAGGCTTTAATAGAATGTGAGATTAGTTAAGGTTTTTAAATCTTTTTGTTGTTGTTAAGGCTTTAAACTTTTTTTGGTGTACGTTGGTCAATTATAATTACTATTTTGATATCTATATTTAATTTTGTCAGTAATTTGGACAACATAAATGACGACTGGTTTAAATAGTTTCTTCTCTCAGTTCCACTCTCAGTGCCTTGAAAAACGCAAGGATAGTGAACGAACAGTCGTTACACGGATCATATGTAACTATTTGGCTAATCCCGTGAGCATATTCCATGGTCCAGTCGCCATAATTTTTTATTTACACCTCCACTGAAATTAAAATAACCTTCAGAAGACGAAGTTTTTCAAGTCAGCCGTCATGCATGTAGAAGCAAGTACAAAGTCTAAAATGCCCGGTAGATAACCCTGTTTATATTATCACCAAATTGAAATAAATATCTTAGTTTGAAATATAGACATATTATTACACCCATAATCTAGCTCATTTTATATATTATTTCATAAAGTGGTATTCACTCACATTGCACAAATTCACTCTCCCGCAGACGTTTCAAGTGATATTTCTTTTGATCTAGTTAACGGAAACAGACGACAGAAGCGTTAAGATCATCTATACCATATATCTAATAAGACTGTAGACTTAATTCAGTTAATCTTATATTTGCACATTTCAAAACGTTTTATAAGACGTAGAAATAATCTAAAACAAGTCGCCAATCTATTAAGCTTCACGAAAAGAAGGAAAAAGACTAAGGTTATTGCCGAAATCTCGGCACCTAGAATGACTATCATAAGGCGACCTTGCTATTAGACGCTTTGTTAAGATACGTGGACACTTACCTTTAAAATTTTTTGTCCTGTTTACAACTGTCTTTAAGAAAAATGCCAAAAGCCGATTCCAAGGACATCTCATATATTAATATGTTTAAACTTGTTGTTTATTTTATTGTGTTACTTGTTGTGTTACTTGTTGTGTATTATTTTAGCTTACATTTAGTAATATATCAAAACGACGTAGTTATATTGGAATGACGAGATTCCGAAAGTGATATCATACCTTAGTTTATTACTGTCAGCGGCAACACTAATAGTAGTTACAGCCCAACAGGTCTTCGCAACCCATCTGTTAACTGTTCAAGTAAGTTGACTTTGTATTGTGATTTTGAGGTAACGCATGTTTTGCTATGGGTTTACTGTGATTAAATCAGTTGGTTCCACAGCATAATCTGTTGCTTACACAATCAACTCAGTAGTTATATATGTTTGTAAAACATTAATTAGCAGTTGTCTCGTCGATATGTGTTTGCTAGTACTTAACAATCGCCCTATTGCTATATCTGCTTTTAAAGCCTTCTTCCGCGAAAAACGCCACCTGTCTCCGTATTCCGATTCAACTCCGTATCCCGAAGTGAGTTTACATGGCCTAACCCGCGGAGCGATTGGCGGTGCCGTCTTTTTTGTTGGACACGGCCAACAATGACCCGTCAATAAACTTCAAATGTGAATTAATTGCCCGTAGAATTAACATTGGTCATTACATGGGTCGCGTGATACTATTAATCCTTCGAGTTTTCGGCTGAACCCTTTAAGACTGCACATACATGGCCATAATCAATCTCCATCTTTCGCTGGTTACTAACAATGTAAGAATTATACCGGTGGTCTACACTGCCTAATTTTTATGAATTCCTCAACAAGCACGGACGTCCAATTGGACTCCTGCATTGAACACGGTCCCACTCACAGCTTCAAGAACCAAAAGGATGTGGCAACTTTACGAAGCGTACGAAGCAATTTAGCAGCTTGGACTACTACACTTTTTAGATTACTGTCTTGGTGCTGCGGCGTTTAACCCAAAATGTCAATTTCCATCTGCTTGACTTTAAACGAAAGGTGGAATCTATGACGGCATTCGTGCGCAACGAATGCCGCCATAGATTCCGTCAACTGTGACGGAAACAAATTTTCAATCATATCCGTCAAAATACTACCACCAGCGCTAAGCATCTCAGTCAGCCGAAAGCTGCTAGTGGCCCTCACAAACACGTCGCCACTTCTCCACTGAAGTGTCCCCGTCTGAGTTCCCGTGGCTCCCGAAGTTCAGGAGATATTAAGGATCGATGTCCTCTGAGAAACATTATTTGCAGTGTGCTTCTCAGGGTTCATCTATAAAACGTTTGATGTTAGACGTTCGACCTTAACAGTGTCACTTGTTAAAACTTTATTGAAAGGATGATTGCAAATATCCGAGTCGGTACAGCCGCAGTCACACGGTGCAGCTAATCAGAGAACTACGCTTAAACACGCGTAATAATTTAGTAAATAAAATCGAACAGCCTATTTAAGTTAAGATGAAAGGTTCATTGAGTTTTTAGAAAAAAGCATTAGAGTACGTTTTGTTTGCTAAACTAAGAATGAGCTAAAATATGCGTCTAATAGTACTTCTTATTATCACAATTATTGTTCTTATTATTACATTTTTTTACCTGCCGTTGGTATATGAGATCTATTCAATTGTTAAGACTATCAAAGGCCACGATAACAAGATCTCTACGGCTAACACACTTTGAAATGTCTTTAGATAAAGCTGGGCAAAAGGACAAATAGGTATCTCCCAAAACCTTAGGTTTATCGGAAAAGATGAAATAACAGTTTTACTAAATTAAGTTCTATCAAATTAGTTGAAATAATGGCCCCCTTTTCATAGGGAAGATTAAAGCTCGTGCTAAATCATGGATATTCAAAAGAGACATAGCGCCATATGAATAAAAATTTCTACTACTCTCGCTGGTCCATGGAAAAACTCAAAAACCCTGAGCGTCTTCAAGAACAAACACAACACGCATTATACAGCGCCACATATGCATACATTTTGGGTACAACCTCAAACGGGTGAATATAAGATCTTATATATGACTAGATGATTGCTGACGACTAATTTACCAGACCAAACTAATAATGGGTTAATACAAAGTCCACCAACAAGATGAATCCCCATACATAGATAAAAGCAAATGTGGTTGGGATACGTCACAAAATTTACTTAAAAGCTGATGTGACCACATTTTTTTAACAGATTTGTGATCATCAGGTTATTATCAGATTTTTTAGAGCATTTGTATTGCTTTACAAATTTTAGAAGCGGCGTCGTAAAATGTTTTTTCATTTTCTTTGGTCGCAACTGAAAACATTCCACATCAATGTCTGAACCTAAAGAAGCGGAGCCACATATCACGCTTTCGCTAAAAGAATTATGCTACTCTAGGAAAAAAACCTAAACATTTTCTGGACGTATAATCGCGGTGGTATATAATGTGTGTTAACGCTAAAGAGGTTGCGGCGTAAGACCGCTGAATTTTTTGCCGCGGGGTTTTTTGGAAGGCGAAGTATACGCTAATTATTGCGTAATCATTCTCGCACTCGAGAAGAATATTCTAGCCTGCATTGATAAAATCGTACTTAATTTACAATAAAGTATAAGGAGTAATGTAAAAGAAATTAGAAGGGAATTAATTAGGTAAGTTCTGCGATAAAAATGAAATGTCGCCTACACGCGTCTTTATGAATCTTTAAAACCAATCAATGCTGTTGAAACGAATCATGCATTCGAACTGTTTGATAACTGATGAAGTGATGGAAGTGTGATTTTCATTTAAATCTAAGTTTGATGTGCCCGACTCCCAAAATTTTTGAAACAGCTCTTCTCTATTGTTTTACATGTATTGTGTTGTGATAATATGTTTACTGCTTAGCCGCTCGACTGCGCATCATATCGTTTCTATGCATTACAAATACGTTTTACTGACGTGTTAGCATATTGCCCCACAAAATATGGCACTAATTTTGACCCAATGAGCTGTGTACTACCTCAGGGTCTTCACATTAAAACAACCTGCGTTAACAAGTGGTCTTCCAGTGCGACAGATACAAAGCTTAGATCAGGAGACGTCGTGAGAGTACACAAAAATTAAAACGGTGGCATGCGTCCAAAATGGTTTGTACCGTATTTTTTGGCGTGACAACGAAAATACTCTGTACCAAAGTAACTCGGTTTTTTTATTTTTGCTGTATTTGCACAGTCCAATATATTTGTGCTAGTGCAAATAATACGAATATTTAGTATGTTCGTGAACAAGTGCGGCACTTTTTGAAAAAAAGTTAATTTATTTTTTTGTAAAAAAACCAGTTAATTTATATGCCACGGTCCCAAACTATGGCACAACTATGTTGCACTCCTTTATTGGGTACTTATTTTCCTAACTGAGTGCTGTTAAGAGCAAAAATCTACCAAATATTTACTCGCCTTTTATCAAGTTGTCTGAGGTGTGTTGTTAAGTCTGTCTCTAATCATGGGTAATTCAATACAGCATCATAATTTTTAGGTAGTTGGCTCAACAATTGCGTCAGCCGCGTTCTATGACATGCTCTGCCGCTATTATCAGCGCTGGGATGATCCCTCATGGTAGTCACGTAGTCGGAAAAAACATTGCAAATTTTCAAATCACTTGAAACAAAGTGCTTTTAAAACGATAATGCCTGACTCACTTGGAATCTAATTTTGGTTGATAATATTTTTTTTTGTTGAAAAACTGATGTAACTACAATCAGTTTGGCATCATGATAATAATTGGTGTCGATTACGCTTTTTTATAATATCAATACATTTCGTTTATTTTTAAACAACATAGAAACAAGCAGTCAAAATAACATTGGCTTATTTTAAATGAAAATTGCTCCTTTCTGCTTTTCAATCACACCGCACATGGATACACAGTTACCGGATAACCATTTATAAACTGTGGAGAAAGAGAACGTACTCAACGGAGGCTACGTGTTTGGTTATTTGCCGCGTGCCATGGTACTTTACTATATATGCACGCATTATTGCCACACGGGGATCATTTTCGCGTTTGAGGCACCACTTTCGTCCCAATCATTTCACTGTTGATGATATACAAGACTACTGCACCCTGGGTGAGTGACCACTATTGGAAAGCAGAACAAAAGCAAACCGCGTGTAGATGTGCGCTCGAGAAATGTAGCTTTTCTCAAAATCGAACATGTATAAAATTTCGAAGTTACCCTACTCAGTTGGCCAATATATATGTATACATAGACGGAACAAATAATGTTACATTTTTTTGCTGAATTCTCAAAAATCGTAAAATGCAATATCGTGTTTTCCCGTGAATGGGTATGTTTATTTTCAGGATATGTATCCGCATGGTTTGAGGTCATCATATGCACATACTACGACAGTAATGATAGCAAGTTCATATGGCGCACTTCATTGCCTACTTCATGGAGACAGCAAAAGCGGATCCTAACTGTGTTTTGAAGGGTAGACTTCACACATTTACTGACCAAATAATTTGCTTTAACCTGCAAATTCAAATCACATATCTGATCAGACTTGGGCTAAGCATACTTATTTCGGCACAAGAATAATAAGCGGACCTGTATGTTTTGCGTCAATAAACAAAAATTACTACTAGAAAATAAAAAAATAAAGAAGAAAGAAGAAGAAAGTGTTTTCAAACCTGTAGCCGATTAGTTAAGAAATACGCGAAGTATAGAAGCATTGTCGGATGAGTAAATGTTTGCTAATGTTTTTATACTCGTCTCCTAATTGGCTTTTCGTACACTAGGGTCGCTAGTTGCCAGACACGGCATGGGCCCGGTATTTCCCCGTCTGCATTTTTCGACGCACATCTCGATGATTGTCCTCGCTGTATTTTCACGCTGAAATGAATACTGCTGCCGTGCCTACTGTTTCCAGCAACAAATACGTTCTTACAGGTCCTTACATGATTCTACGCATGAAAAACCACGCAAATGATGCTGTGAACAGAACACTTTTGTCAGACCTGAGAAACTGGTAATCCCTGTACATGAGAACGGGAACGGAGGGAGGTCATTAAACCTTTGGTTGAATGTTCAGCGCTACAACGGGCATTGTACTCAGGAGGAATGTGATAAAACTAAATAAAATCACTGAATATATATTGCCGGACGCAACGTGAGTGATTTCAACGTGGGCGACCTCGTATAGGCAACTCGAGGAAGCCAACGTCCCGCTAGCAAGGCCAGATCATTGTCCTAAGCTGGAATCGTTTCTGCAGGAGACACTGCATTGCATCGCAGTATCGCTATGTCAATTCACTGAAAGACGTGGTCGTGGTCAATGTTTATTGTCAGACTAATGCGTTTCGCAATATAGCACGATGTAGTTTCCGGAAAGTTTACATGCATTATCGACACACCGCATGCTACTTTGATGGCAGTTGTAGGTGTTTGCGTGGTCGTTATGGTACTATGCAATAAAATCATGAGCCTGTTGAGGAAAACGGCACAAATACGGTCATATATTTCAGAGTGGTACAGATCGTATTAGCTGACACCATTAATGCCAGTATGAATGAACGTGCAGTCAGCATTCTTACATGTATTATTTTCACTTTGTTCTGGAAAATGATAGCTTTTTTTGCAGTGCATGTCGTTCCATATTTTCGAGCTCCTATGAATAGTAGCTACACATTTTAATAGCTATGGTTTTATCATGCACTGTTCAAATGCCTGATCGTGTCGCTTTTAGTACAGTTATGGAATATCCGTATTATTTAAATGACTTGTGGTCTGAGTATATTCGTATTAAATTCGGCCGTCAATTATTGCTAGATACATTAGCATGGTAGCCTAAATATCTAACGGATCTGGCTGTTGAGGTCTATGCCTGCCGGTCAAATCTTGCCTGTGACATATACAGAATGCTTTTGACTAGGATCCAGCAGGTAGATACTACGCCCTATGCTAACAGAAAAAACATTCTTATAGAGGTGCGGTTGACGAACCTGCAGACGAGTTTAAGTGCACCTAATAGTGCCACACACAGACTTCTTTATTTTCAGATACACATGAAACTTCCACAGATTGTTGGCAAAATTGGCTATACTTTAACTGCACTACAGTGAGCTTGACAGGAAAATGCTATGTCATTGCTAAACGACAAGCATTGTCGCTGGTATGTTTTGTATGCTAGCGTGAGCATCCGTATTTCAAGTATATTTGCTCCGCGTTCAACACAAGTCATTTTTACGATGTTTCACTTCTCCCTTTCTTGGAAATTAAGAAAACGGAACAGAATCCTACGCCAAACGATGAAATACATAAAAACGTGATTACCATAGATCGCGTTTGGCTGGTAGGTAGGAGGCTTCAAGTGAATGGCTTTATTGATAATTTAAATTTGACGTAAAAACTCACTGAAGAACCTAAATTTCTAATAGCTTCCCGACGGTACGGGAAAAGAGATCCTTTGGGCTCGCCACTACTACTCGTTTAAGGCATTACTTCACAGCTCAGTGCATCGTTTTAACAAAAAGGAATCGACTAGAACAATTTATTTGTGCTTATCTACGACGAAGATTTAGCGAAATCTCCCTTTAAATTCTTGTAGTATAATTTTTCCAATAGGGATTTCCACAAAGCGATATAAACTTGAACGACAGTTGCCTAACTTACATTCTCATTCTATTTCGTATCTACACACGTCTTGTTCCTATTGCCTTATATCTGATTAGCAGATTATTGTTTTGACTAGCAACGTAAAACGGCGACTGTACCAAGCTTATCATTTGTCAAGGCAAAAAGGAAAAAGCCGCAGGGTCTCGCTATCCGTCGTAATCTTGATTTAAGTTATCACTACGCCACGCGCGAGTGAATGCGTATCAAGCGGACGCATACATTGTGAGGAGGACATCGAGAGCCACACAGGTGGTTTCGAATGGATTCCACACGTTTCTATGTGAGTTGCATCCGGAGGGGATCTTAGGGATCCGCATTCGCGAAGCAGTGAGCAGGCACTCATTTCTATAATAACAGATTTAGTTACAAGCCGGTGGATCGCCGGGAAATATTTTGCTAAAACTACGCGCGAAGGATGTCATGCCCTAATGACCAGGCCGTTCTTGAGGCACTCTTCAACCCACTTCTGGTCGAAGTACCTATCGAGGTAAGTGTTAGACTGCAGTCAAGTGAATAACGGTACAGTCATATATTGGAAGCTACGGTTCTAGACATGACGTGTGATTGCGACCATAAGCGTAATGACAATACTGAACCTTGTCGACGGCGTGCCTCGACGCTTGTTTTTTAAGGAAATGCTTCGGCTAAGCACTCTATAGACTGACCATTTTGAGTCTGAAACGCACGATAAATTCCAGTGATTTTTCCAATGTGTTTCGACCAGATAGCTTTATATTATAGATACAAAATGAATTAGCACGTTCATGCGTTCAAAGTAAATATGGATCTATCGAACCAAAAAATGTCCTTCTCGTTCACATAAATCGAAGCAAATCTCATGGTTGTTTCGCATAACAGCTGCTATTTAAAGTAGTTCCTGTTTATATTGATATAATCCCTTATATTATTTTGTTGTAATGAAATGAAAACACTCCATAGGTTTGGTTTAATGTTTCTATTATCAATCATCATATCAAAGAAATCTAATAAAAGGAAGTAAGTAGCACGTACAATAAAGCTTCATACCGTTTGAAAACTTCAAAGATCGATTCTGAAGATGCCGAGGAGGATACATGGAAGCCGTCAGCCGAAGAGGTCAGAGCCGTAGCTTTGGCCGAAGCGGGACAACATGAAGAGGCCCTTCAACTCCTTGGCAAGCTTTTAAACCGTTCATCTTCTAACCATGAAAAAGCGTCACTCCTCAATGACAGGGCACAAGTTCAGAGACTCCTTGGAAACCTGTCAGGTAAATGAGCTCAGTATTGTTTCGGTATTTGTTTCGAAGTCATTCTAAGCAAGTTCCGGCGATGACGCTAAGTGGGTTTTTGAAAATTTTAATTAACATTTTCACAGGAAATCATTCCTTAGATCTACTAACAATGAACTGATTCTCATCCTGTCGTGTAGGTGCAGCAAAGGATCTTGATGCTGCTCTAGTATTAGGTGTGAATCGCAAAGCACAGCGGCAAGCGTTGGCACAGAAGGCTCTTCTTGAACGCCTCTCAGGACGTCGCGAAGTCGCTCAAGCTCTGTTGCAGCGCTCTGCAGCTTTGGGCTCGATATTTGCACGTTCCCAGTTGGAAGCTGAACCGACGAATCCGTACGCCAAACTATGCAATCAGATGGTACAAAAAATGTTTGCCGAACTGGGAGCCGACTACCGTTCCTAAGAATAGCACGGTCCTTAGCAGCAACAAGCTCACGGTCTGTGAAGAATTGTATACACGAGCATAGCTCTTAGAAATAAATAAGTCTTTCCGTTTCTGTTTAATGTTTTTAGACCACAAGAATTAAACATAGAAGATTCCCACCTGGATAGCCTCTAAGCATAACTAGGCACAAGTATATGATGTCGAAACATGTGTGTGTTCGAGTCTTAGCAACTTTATTTAAGTAGGTTTGTCTGAACAACATCTACCGAAATACGTTCTGAGGTAACATGTAACGAACTTTTATCTCATCTAACTAACATATGCACTTTCGAGCATTCCCAACAACCACAATTTTCCTATACTATATATCTCAGGTTCGTTACAACTTTATTATAAGATTTGGGCAAAACAAAGCTTACTACTTTCCACTGATGCATAGATCCTGCGTTTGACGTTCTTCGTAATTCCGCTTCCCATGTCAACAAACAAATGCATAGAACAATACCAAAATTAGTCTTAGCCCCTATTACTTCAAGGCACGCGATCATACCACCCAGCGACAATTGCTTCTGCGATGGTGGACAACAATTACGTTATTATTGTTTTTGCATCCCAGCGTTTTCATAAACTGGCTAGATTACCCTATAATCAATCTCTAACCAATTGTTTTGAGTAGTTTTCAGTTACCAAGTAAAATATTTGTATTCAAAGGTAGCGTACTACAAATAGGAATGCATAAAATGCTAATAAACGGAATATGATAATCTTCAAATGCTACAAATACTCTAAATACGGCAAAATTTGAAAATGCTTCTCGGAAATCAGACACTAAAAGTAGTCGTTTATCTCAGTCTTCAAAATATAACAAAAAAACATGAGAATCATTTGCGTAGATACCACAGCTGGGTTCCATGATTATCACCCGTAATTACCATGAACTATGTCACGGACGCTAAAGTGGATAGTGCAAGATTACAACATACTATTAATGCCCTAGTCTGTTGTTGCCAAGAAAATGAAGTGCAATTATTAGTAGAAACGACTGTAGTTCCAAAAGGAGGAACTATGAGTAAGCAAGCAACGGAGTTGCAGTACATTGTAAATGTATAACATTTTGATGATCCTATGTATTAGTATGGGTTGAGCCTGATTTACTTCTCTATATCGAAAAACTGACCAAAATTGCGTTTTTCTTAATAAATACAAAATTCGAATGCTCCGCAAATCTACAAATCACCCCAGACAGCGAATATCATTGAAACGCACAGTCAATGGGCATTTATACGACAGATGTTTTCCGAGCTTAGAGACTGAACAAACTTGTTCTTCGGACCTGTTATTCAGATGAAATAAATAAAAAATATGTAGCAAGCAGCGTACATTTTAGAAGTGGTTACATGTTTCACAACAATTTTGGAAGGTTTGTGAATTATGGTTTATATTTAGTCTATACGATGATGTTAAATTTTAAGAAAATGCTCGAAGATTTCATCGCATAGTCTGATAGCTAAGATTCTGCTGAACGGTGCTGGAATTCTGATGACAGTCTGGGTAAAAAATATATAATAGAATTTTTCTTCGAAAAGCTACTACTTATGTTTCAAACCTATTATATAGAACATACGCGTCGACAAATACAGTATTACGCTAATTATGACAATGCGTTTTCAAATACCACAGAACTCTTATTGACAGGTTAGAGTTACAACAGATTGCATTTATCTGCTTATTCCTATTGCCGTCGCAAGCATGCAGTGCAACTCGTTCCTGTATCAGAAGACACGCACAAACAGTATGACAAGACTTCGCCACATTTCATGACACGGTGGAGTACGATGAGTACACTTAACAGAAGTAGCATCTACGAAAATGATGAAAGTGAACTTGGATAACACAACGCCGTCACGTCAAAAGACAGTGGGGCTCTAAACGTCTCGCTTTGAAAATGCGATCAAGCATGAGCATAGCAAACACTTTAGAGCGAGAAAGCTCACCTGACGACCTACGTAAATTTAAAAACTGCTTAGGGAAAAAATTTCAAGAACAAATAAGATCTAAAAACTGCTTTGAGAGGAAACTTCAGGTGTAACTAAGATAGATGAGACAGAATTGAAATTTCTCTTTGGCGACGCTTTTTCTAGAAGTAGCTTTCTAGAATGTTTTCTACTTACGTGATGATACGCGAAATTAGTACACTAGGACTGGCAGTGCAGGGACTAGAGCCCCTCTGCTAATGACCATATACTAAAAGTTAACGTTGAAAGTCTATCTTTTCATATTTGGAATTAATTTAGGTGCATAGTCTAATAGAACATTGCATTGAATTCAAGACTGTTGCAATTAACGACCTCAATTTTATACCGTACTGCATTTCCACGTTGCTTCTAACTTACATGGTATTATTTCAAGATTGAAACGGCTGCTATACATATCTCTACAACTACACGACCTAGTTGTAGAACCAGCTCACTTAGTTGCGGACGTAGAGAACCCATTGGCACCATCAATGGCTAGACTTATGCGAAAATGTCCGGACATAAATAAAATATTCTCGTTCAAATCCTGGAACACCAATAAAAAATTTTTAAAGCTAGCCTAGCAAGGGCTTCTACAATGAAGCACCTCGATTAGAAAATTTGAAAAAATATCCGCAACAGTTTTTAACAATACGAACAAAAGGGGAATTGCTTTGATGACAAAATATCGAAATAACCACCGTAATAATAGGAGCATGAAAATTAGTTTGAGAACCGTAAAACTATAGGCTTGAAAATAGTGTTACTAAATTATGCTTGTATGAATGTTTCCTCCACCTAGGTTAACATCAATGTTAAGTACTGCAAAATCATAATTAACAATATCTTTTAGTCACTGTGGTGGCACGAAGCTTGTAAGATAGGGCTTGGAATCAACTTTGTTCTCTTCAATACAAAATTTGACGAACTAGAAGCACTTGCTCGATGTCCTCCTGAGCTAAAATGACCCACAAAAAGGACTCATGTCCTCCCATGCACAATTTTTTAATAGGTTTATAATGTAAAGCATGCGAGACACTACAAGATAGCAGCCTTAAAAGACGAGTAACCCATATCCAGGCGCCAATTTTACAGTACAATGTGATCAATAATATTTGGTAAAAGCAAATGATAGCCCACCGATTTTTTGTGTAAATGGCCGGACTTGATTGTGGTGACAATAGGAAATTTGGCACAGTTACCTGTGGCTGTAATTTATCAAGCAACATTCATTGTTTTAAGCGAATCAACATAAGCAAAATTGCTAATCATACAAAGTTACATAAAGTAGGACCATATTTTATTACACACCAAATTGCACGTTAAAGCGGTGCTATCATCGTTGTACAGTGGCCTTGGCCGATTGCACTAAGCTAGTCTTTATATACGAAGCTAGAGGAGAACATGAAAATGTACGCCTTCTTTCGAATCTTTGTTTTGAGTGAGAGGTAAATTTTTCACTATGTGAAAGCGATTTATTGTGATTAAAAAATTATCATTTGGTGCTCGTTGAGGCTTTTTGTTTTCTTGTGTTTTTTGCGAAGATAGAAAAGAATGCGGAGAGTTGGAACCTGAATTGCTCTTTTTGTACTGCATAGCAAGTCAATCTCTGGAAGAAATTTATGGAGATGACTTTTATGATTGACCTGAGTGATTTGCCTTACGCTCCTGTTCTATAAATTGTGAAGTGGCTACGGCTATTACGTTACAGCAATGAATGAACCGAATTATACAAAACAGCTTTCACTTGATCTTACTCCATTGCTAAGGACGCGTACTCTCGCCAACAAAATACGCAATCATTGACTTGCGTTTCGCAATACGTTATTCCAAGAGGCAATCATCATCATCATTTATCAAACACATTTGTCGAGAAGTATACAATATGTATATAAATAACAGTGAGGCTTGTGAGGATGAACTGATAACGGACTGCCGCGTTGCAAGATCTTGAAAAAAATACTAAAATAGATGAAACAAGAAACGCAAAACAGGCCAAGGTCTGTACGAGTTAATTGGCCCCGTTTTTCAGTAAACAAACATTATCACTGCTTCGGAGAACGTGAGCTTAACTTCAAAAAGCAAGTGGAACAACTCGTCTCTGTATGTCTATGATCCCCAATAATCGCTCATGTGCGCGCTACCTGCATCTACACCACTTTAATTTTCTCCTATGGCACGCTTGGTACTAAACTTAATATGATTGTCCATAGATCCTATGAACCTCTTTTACCAAAATACCAACTGGTCATTGTTTAGCTGTAGTCAAACCAATCGTTGGAGTTATCACGTAAAAATGGCAAAACTGCGACGTTTACTTTTGCTAATTTACTAAGATAAACTCTTGTCGAAGTGCTTTGACTAATCTATTTTTTCGAGAAGGTAAATGCATCATACAATTCACTAACCTCCTTGATGGATTGCAGTAATTTCCTCGGTGATGAGGTCGTATAAGACGATACCCTGCTTCATAGTAATAGTATGTTTACGCGCGTATGCCAGGGTTGTTTCTGTGACAAAAAAATAAAAACACGCGAGCTATATGTGTATATCACAAATAATGTTATTTATTGCCTTCCATAATTGCCGTGCATAGTTTCACGAAATGCATTCGTTCATTTTACATATATGTATTCTCTATTCCTTTACTTTCATTCAGGAGAACGTTTGGGATAACAGCGGTGTGTTTTATAGCACATTACACATCATATATACATGGGATCGAATCGATGTGTTTATATACACATATTATATGCCATTTTTTAGCATGGACTTGCAAGCACAACTACCGTGAGCGAAATTTTTTAGTTGTTTTGAAGTTTGTGACTGGTATGTGACGGTGGAAATTATAGTTATTACAAAATTCCCCTTTACTTGCAACTTTCGCAATACGACGACGTCCCTTGCGTCGATTTATCGCCCTGTGTCCTTCCATTTCATCTTTTTGGTTCTTGTTTGCTTCATTCCACGTCCGCTTTTTGGCATGCCGTGCTGAGGGAATATCTTGGGTACCTCGGCCGTCTAGAGAGCTATGCTTAGTAATATTTTCGGATTTATGTGTATTGCTATATTTGATTGGTACCACTGCCTTTGAACCCATCGGCCATGCACTCGGGCCATGACTTGACTTTGGCGGAATTTCGTAGTTGACTACATCAACCCAGGAGGGTCTCGGACGGTCGTGTCGCCACAAAGGACATTCGGCAGCAGAGTGCCCTTGTAATCCACAGTTCGTACAAAAAACACGTTGCCGAGAAAGCGTCACTGAGGCACTGGGCACCACAGGAGGTCCCTCTGTCGTAGTTCGATGGTATCTGCATATAAAATTCATATAATGATGATCTAAATGATCGATCCACACTATTGTAATATCATTGATATCTATATACTTTATATTACTACGGCTGGATTTATGGTTAGTCGTATGCGTGTGATACAGAGATATTTAATTTCTGACAGCTTTGAATAATTGTGTTGGGATGATAGAGGGCAATAGGAGAGAAAGCAAGATTTTTTTATTGAGTTTCTAGTTTCGTCATTTTTGGAACATTTGACGCTTGCATTGATTTTTTATAAGTTAAATGTTTTTTATTAGGGGTTGTCGAAGTTTTGCACGATGATATTTGTTTCTAATTCGGTTGAGGAACTGATTTTTACTAGATGCTTTTAGCGCTTGTCGTTCTCCATAGAACTTATGGCCGTGAAGACTACAGAATGCTGTTTCAAAGTTAAATTCGGACGTATTTTAGAAAATACCGTCAACAGACTTTATTACGTTTCACCACAAGACTAATGGTTAGGAACGCTTTACAAAAATTATGCAGCACGTGTGTTTTGATGCTATCCAGGAATCCTTTTAAAAAACGACAATCGACATGGGGGACAGTTACCAGGCAATCCGTCAGCGAATCGTTGATCAATCCAAGGCCCGAATCGGGGGTCTAAAGCGGATATATGTATGGCTTGAGTCATGCCACCGAGTCTAATCTTGTGATTTAATTTCAAACCTCATTGGTTTGACTAGATTACGCACTAGTCAGGTGGGCGGTCTTCACCACTCGATTAGCTACTGATTCAGGCTAAAATTATTAGTGGCCGTAGACGATAAGCTATTCGTGCTAAGTCTAACTTTGTTAGTCTTCCCTCGCAACACGACGTACTAACCTCCTCCAGAGGTCCGGACATGTGCTTCCCAGCTTTGAGTGCATCCCGTGACCAGGAAGATTGCATTCGCGACAGCGAATACCACTAAGTTGCACGGCCAATGGACATTGGTCCGATAGATGTCCTCCAAGTTTGCACACAGAACACACACGTTGTTTACACCTATTGGTCGGGCAAATGACATTGAAAATTTCTGGCAATCAACACAATAGGGGAAATCTACATTTCTAAACGATTTTTATAGTTTTCCTACTATTAAATATCTCCGCTTGTACTATGCAACTGGTTTGACCTCTAACTAAATATCCAGTCAGAAAACGCATGTTGAAGAAAATTAATAGAAACTAAATTAACATCAACCTTACATGCGTAGTTCACGGGATGCACTAGAGGGAATATCTTTTCACGATAATGCGTTTTAGTTGTTGGCGGCCTAAATACGATTATAAATCCTCTTTATCCTTAAATGGACTTTACCTGCCAAGAAATGTCTTACTATACTAACCTAGGCGATTCAATTCGCTTTACCACCCAAATAATATGGCACTTGATTATCTTCAAGGTACAGTTATGGTAAATGCAACTTACCTGTTGGGATTATGCAATTGACCACAACAGTAGCAAATATTAAGTGTAGGCAGGGGACATCGATATTTTATATGACCAACCTGTCGACAGTTCGAGCATTCTTTCTTACTGAGATTGAACTTCATAAATCTATAGTCTTGCCCCGTGTTCGTATAAAGTTCTTCTCTGTAAACAAAAATCAACCGTAAGGCAACACCGAAAAAAGAGGATATAAGTTAAAGAAGAGAATTGGACAAACCAGATTAAGCTATGTTGGTCGGTATGTTACTCGTGAAAAATATTAACCCATTAACATTGAGAAACGCTACTCCAAAACGTACTCTATTCGCAACACTCGTCAGACATCATGTCGATAAAAAAGTGCATCAAAGGTATCAGTATGTGCTCCGCGTCTTTTATGTGTTTTTGTCGTAAACCAGTTTGCGCACTTTGAATAGCCAGCTAGGAACATAATGTAAATAACCATAAATATACTATGCTCAATTTACATGTGAAGGCGCAGATTGCCATCGGTATGATATCCGCGTGAACATTGTTTACGGGAATCATTGCTGAGAAGTCATCTAATGGATCCTTATCTCGCTGACATATCCACTCTGAACTTTTACACCTGTCCATTTTTGTCCTCGGATTATACATCTATAACGATAATTATTATAACGATGATATCATTTGTCGACGTGACGCCGCTATTCTAACCCGCATGAATTAAAGTTCTTCATATAAAATTTTTGATACAAACTTCATGCGGGAAGTACTCACCTGTCCTTGTCAATGATGTGCCACAGGGCCTTGGTTTGACATTTTTCATGGCGCCGTTTTTTCTCCTATGAAAGAAATGCATAAAAATACATGCTAATTACGTAGATTCATTAGTGCAGCAGAGCACGCTACTGTGCTTCTCCCCAACACTAACATTTAGGATAGTGCTTAGTATGATAACAGGAAAACACGATATTATTTTTCTTTGACAACAATTTTACATGTACCGCACCATTTCTTACCATTATGAAATGATAATTATCATTCAAGGCCGACTATGACGACGCTACTGATAGTCATATATTCAAAATTTTAAAGTGATTACTAGTCCGTAACCTCTGTTCCCTCATGTGGAAGGTAAATGAACCACGTGTAACTGATAAACTATCGGCCCATCAAATGCCGTACCCCGCAAACCCAATTGCAGCGAAATCCATCATAAATAGAATATAATTGTCAGTTGTGATTCGTATTTAGCAAAGCAAACAATAATTAGGTTATTTCTGCATCAATCGTACATTTACAATCGCCGGGACTTAACATTTTCCTCACCGTAACCGTTGTCAAACATACCGTTGAAGTAACCTGGTCGGTTCGATGAAGCGATCTATTCGATTCGAAGCGCTGAAAATTCATTGGACTGTCATCCGTCGGACTTCGACAAAGAGGTTTGAACCTGGATGAACCTTTTTTTTTTAGTCCTGTAAGCAGTGCCATAGGTGAGTAGTTTACCAGTACTGTGGTACTAGTAGTAGTGTGGGTAGTGGGCAGTTAAGTAGACTACAAGATGAAATTTCCTCTTCATTTAGCAGCAGATATCTGCTTAAATGGGACTGGTCAGCGAAGATATTAGCCATAAACGTTAAATTTTCCGTGTCACGATATATTACCATTAAGTGTCATGCTTCATAGCGATGTCAACATATGGAGACGACTAAATAGTATTATACATACGCATGTTTTACCACCATCCACCATTAATTGTCCAGACTAATCGCCTAATAGAGACAGAGTGTCAAAGTATGCATTGTCCGATTATTATACAATGGAGTCAATTTATCGTTTGACAGTCAACATTTCTTGTCTAATCATGTTAAATCATTTAAAAAATTGGTAAAGCAAGAGCTCAAAAAACTGCATCCTAAATTCATGTGTTTTTGTTGTAAGTAGTTAACAAATGACATAATATACTGAGTTAGACAAAGCACAGATTACTAATCTGTTAGTTCCATGCCTTCTGGCCGTGATCAGAGTCGTAAATTAAAAAATAGCAAGGATAGCTACATACGATAAACATAACTTTTGCCATAGGCCCTTACTGAAGCCATACTGATCGCCATACAGTTTCTTTAATAGGATTTTATAACCTTCAAAACCAGCGGTTAAAGCTCTGGCGACCATTACCTCGAGTGTATATCTGCCCTGCTTAGCAGACACAGAAGCCTACACGATCTGGGTTTGTCCTAATTTGTCGTGAACTTTTCTAATTTAGGAATCAGTACGAGGCGTACCGACTATTTTAACTTCTATCGCACTATCACTTGAGCCCTGCTGGTCGCATTCGTCAAATCGAAGGACCAATCCACCGCGTCAGCAGTGTCTCATTAGCACTCATTTCTCGATCATATTACTTTTAAAAAGAAAAGTTAGAATTATGACTTCTTCCCTTTTTTCTTGCTGCCTGGAAGCGTTCTAATAGCCACACTCTATGATTGGTAACCTAATATTTATTTGTGTTGGCACTTATTAACGTTTTACACTTATGATATTTTTAACCAAAGTGAAATTTTAAAGTACTGAAGTTCTTGGAAAAAAGTCGCACTAACGGATTATAATATATATAGTATATACTATATGTTTAATAATTTTTATTAATCTATTAATACCGTTTGTTTGTCATTAATTCTGCTACCAATGATACCTAGTGAATTTATTTATTTGAATGATAAAAAAAATGGCTAAACTTCTTAGTCACATATATGTACAGCATAAACATTTAGCCAATTGTGGTAGCAATTCACATCACTGTGTATAGTATAATATCAGATGCTACATGGCTACTCGACCTTGCTTCTGCTTACCTCGAAGCAATGGTTGATGCGTTCTACTTTTCACAAAGAATCCGTAACCTTGATTTTGGATGTTCAAACTGTGTGGATCGGATGGATACCGATGGAAAGTTTCCTCGATAAGTTCGTCAGCGCTTTCAGACGACGTTATTATGTCACTTCTGCGTTTTTTCTTAGGCTTCTTGTCATACTCAACTGTAATACTATCGTCGTCCTTATCGTCCGAATGGAGGGTCTCTTGGGCTTTTTCTGGCCTCCTAACTGCTTGACCACCAACTTTAATATTAACCAATTTTAAAGCTGACTGCTGTTTCGCTTTTCTGCCTTCAATTCGAGTTGATTCTTGTACGAATTTATCACCAGCCGATTTACGTTTGATCAATCGTTTGGTTTTGAAGGTGACTTTTGCTGACATAGCCGAAGGGGGAGTCTCACTCGGACAACGGGATGAGGTTATCAATTGCCCCTTGGCCTCGAATTCCGGCTGCTCTTCTTGGCCGAATTTATTGAAAAACGCAGAAATGTACAGTTCATTAGCGGTTTGTTCATCGCACTCGTCTGATTTGTAGTCGAAATCATTAGCAATCGCAAACACCATCCCGCTGCGGAAACTGCCACTACCAATGTAGCGCCCTATTGCTGAATGATAACAGGATGACGTGTTTGCTCACATTTTTCAACAATTGAGCACTTGTATTATTTTACAGGACAAATGAAACTTAATGAAAAACTGACGGCGCCATTCATCAACGCAGAATACGGAAGCACATGGGTAATGCAAACCAAACAGAAGAGGAGAGAAGCTGCTGAGATGGTGACAGCCAGGCCTACTACGGCACCCGGAAGCTGGAGCAGCAGTACGGTTGCAGTACCTTCACCACTCACTTCGCATTGTGTGTATCGGGAATTCGCTATGAAAGCCCACAATTTGACAGTGCATCCCGCGAATTGCTTGTCGTAAATGTGGTAAGTTAATGTTACCTTAAATTTTAAGTTAAAACGGTCAGGCAGAATTCAGTAACGCCTCTATGAAATAAACTGTTCCAAACACGCCCGAAAAGTGGTCGATACTGTTTGTATCAGTAGTCATTTCGTCGTCGCTTAACTTCATGTGTTGCAGTTGCATTCATTGCCGGATCCACGTGAGTTTCTACTCGACTAATTGCGGTTTCGCCGGCGGCGTCGTCTGCTACCATATTTGTTGATAACCAGCCGGCAACCACTGCAGGGGGCGGGATAAGGCAGGGAGGGTGACCATCATCGTTGTATAGGCAACAGTAATAGCGGCGGCTAGTGACGGGCTAGTGAGCTCTGGCGGCGTTAGCACAAGACAGCTTTTCCTCTCCCGCAGCCGGCAAAAGGGGAGGCAATACAACAAACACCGTCGCTACTGTTGGGGAGAGCAGCGGATTGCCACACGCAGTCGACTCTCCTCAGGGACACTTTTGCCGCACGGCGGTGGCAATATCTGGTGTTTGCTGCGCTCCACGCGAGCGAGTGTAAGATACGTCGAAGAGATAATCCTTGAATGGCGGCCCCCTAGCGGCGGAGGCTTCGTCGCAGAGCCAGGAAGACGTGCTGTGGTGGCCGACAAGCAGACGG
Organism: Tropilaelaps mercedesae; assembly: GCA_002081605.1. Taxonomy (NCBI): domain Eukaryota; kingdom Metazoa; phylum Arthropoda; class Arachnida; order Mesostigmata; family Laelapidae; genus Tropilaelaps; species Tropilaelaps mercedesae. The sequence goes on from MNPL01001817.1 coordinate 74,033, forward strand.
CCATAGGCTACAACAGCAAGCGAATCCCCTCTGAAAGACCGCACAGCGCTCTCCAGAGCCGAGAGCTAGCTGTCAAATCGAACAGCCGGACTGCTCCGAATCTACTGAGCTATCGGGGTGCAGGGTCGGCATCGCGAACGGAGCTAGCGCAGACTCTGTGAGTAGACACGGATTAGAATGTCGGCTGGGTGAGCGTTGGCAAGCGTACGCCAGCCACTTCAGTGCGGAGAGTGTCGTGGTCGCGTGCGAGTGCCACTGCCGGCTATCGCAACTCTGTCAGTCGTCTGGCGTACACCAGTAGAAGTAATGATTTAATAAGTGCACTCTAGAGTACATTTTTGGGGTGGAACAACGCAACCCGAAGCCCAAAGTTCAGCCGTGCACCGTCTGGCCGTTTGTGACAATACGTGCGTAGCCTCTTGGTGCTGTAAAGGGAGCGTTGTTCAACTGATTGGGGCTTTTGTGTGTAAGCGGTTATAAAGTGCCTAAATTCCGCTCGTGCAAATGGTGACATGACATAGTGGATGATCCGCAATTTCAGTAGCAGCCAAAACTCGCCAATTTTCCTGTTATTAAGGCTATCTTAATCTACACCGCCATCGTCAGCTCCAAAAGTCAGAGACACGTCGTCCAACCGTTCTGGGAATGAATCCTGCTGTGGGCTCTGTGTAGGGCAAAGTCGGCGTGGATAACACGTCATTGGGACCAACCCTGCTATCGGCCGAAGGACGAAAATCAACCAAAGCAAGGCAAGACAAGCCGAATTCTTGTGTCTGTGCGTCGACGTAGATAGATGCGCGAATATTTTCATGTACTGAATCAAATCTAGGTGTAGCCTTGAAGTGAGACATCGCAATCATATTTAAAATGACCAAAAACATCTAAAAAAGCCCGTTAAGAGTTTTACATATTTCAAAATAATTAAGCATAATTAAGAACCTAATGCCTTTTGTAGTAAGACGTAGTAGTACAATAGTGATTATATGATTAAATTAATAAAATAGTAATAATAATTTGAGTACGACCTCAATGTCAAATTTGATTAGTCCGGATTTCAAAACAAAATTAGCTGAGGACTACATTTTTAGTCGGTCTTCTTGTTCCATCAAGTATCCGTTCGTAACTGCATAAACGTTATACGTCTATGCAGTTACGTTATATATATATATATATATATTACGTTACTAGCTTCGGGCGTGTACATAGTCATAAAAATCCGTAGTTTCCTTGTCGCAATCCGCCTGTCCGCGTGCCATCGTACAGACAAACCTCTCTTGTCATTTTGATCTTGGTCAATACCCCTGCCCCGAAAAGTACGCCCCTACGTATTGTATGAGTAGATGGTGTGCAACTAACTCTCGTTAGTAACACTCGAAAAGCATCAGTGGCTCGCCGGCAGCTCTCGAAATCCGCATGAGCGTTAGGAATAGAATAGGAATAGAATCGTGTCCTTGTAAAATTCAGGAAAGTCGACCTGGAATCTGGGTGGGAAAGCTTCGAGTGTGGTGGTTAATCAAGACTGTCTTACGAAGCAATGCACAAGCTACGCCGTGGATGTTAAATGTTGGTTGAAAGTCAGGTCTAACAGGGCTTGGGTGCCCTATTGGCTCGCACTATGACAGAGCTCGCCAGTAGGAACTTCGTCCACCTGAAAATAATTTTCAGAACAACGAAGACCCAGAGGCGCATATTAATTCGCTATTCGGGCGTAAATTTCGTGGAGATGAGGAAAGTGCATATAATTACATAAAAATAAGCTAAACTTATAGTCAGAAGTGTCTAGGCTGAACCACTGAAAGCTGTCCGGAACTGGTAGTTGAGACTGCAATCGAATTTAACGTAACGGCATAAAAGGCTTAGGCAATCCGGGCGTTTCGGTAAAGCAGGTTCTGAGAAATATGGTCTGGATTTTTCATCTTTTGTAGAGAGATAATTTGTGGAGAAATATATAAATATACATGCGGACTTTTTATCAACTCGTGACGTTCTCTACTATTTTGTGATTGATCTCATATAATGGAAACCCTTCCAACTTAGCTACACTTATGGAAGATCACAAAAAGCCTTGTCGAGCTGATGTGCTTCACATGCTATGTCGCATTTAGCACTGGTGCATGACTTTCCGAACAAACTTTCCAAACGAATTAACAGAGAGAACAATTTTCGTGAATATCTATGACTAAACGCCATATGTCTACATATTTATTCTGCGGGACCAGAGTGCCAAACTGACTAGAGATCTTTCGAGTATCATTTATAGTCTGTCCGTTACCAACATTTTAAAGAGCAAACTTCAACAAGAAATTTTTTTATGCCATCTATGTGGCCGGTTTATAGAAAGCTTAAAAAATTTAGTGTTTGTCATTGCGTAACGTCGGTGGTATTATTGCGTCATTACCACTTGAAAGCAATATATACACGCAGCAAGCTAAAAAGGGGTAATAAAGAAATTTCGTTTGAATGGGTTGAAATCAATCATGTTACTGCCCTAATGGGTTTACCCCGCATAGAGCCTATTCCGATGAGATTTTAGGAGGATTTATGTATACGTTCGTGTATATTGCCGAACTCGAAAACCCGCTGTCTGATGACTTCTAATAAGAATAGCTAGGACTACTATGGTTTTCACTTTTCGTCTCCCTTAATTTTAGATTTAAATGAAGAACAAGAATTCAAAGAAAAATTATCAACAGAAGGTCAGCTTCTTAAAAACAATCATTCGTAGCCTTTCGTATCGATTCAACTACTTTCTGTGAATCATTCGTTTTTTATTTGAATTGCTTCTCTCCGGGGATTTCTATGGCTTTTAATGTATCACCCTGCACGCAGGTTGGGTTTTTTCAACGACCTGTGCTAGGTTTACTACGTTTAACTGAGTTCTGCTTACAGTTGTGAGATCAATAACAAGTTACGCCCGTCCTTACTGTAAGAGCTAGCTAGTATTATACACAACGTGATAAAATGCTCCATTCGTTTTTCGGTGTTCATTTTCTGATGTCGCATACGTTTGCCAGAAGCTTTGCACTGGTTGAAGATTCCCTATGAATTGAAAACTAGCTTCCCAGGCTATACTGTCGTAAAGCGTAGTTCAACGGCAACCTGGGAAATTCAGTTGCGCCAGGTGACACATAAGAAACTCTCGAGAATTCGTTTCAATTTGCACCTGTCACATGAGCACGGTTTAGACGTCATCTTTTTTTAATCAAATATTGGTATATTGCCGTTCGCATCCAACGTTACATACTTGTATCGTAAGCTTCATTTGGATGCCCAGCACTGTTAAATTAAGAACAGGCAATTAGATGAAATGTCGGCTCGTCACAGGTAACGCATTGGTGACCAACGGTGCGCACTCTAGACGCTATCCTTGTTCGAGAGCGTCTCGAAAGGTGCGAATATCTATCTCGTAATTGACGTGCATTACCGGTATGTTGGACGATTCTATATCGCTAAAGTGGAAAGGAATTCGAAAATGGTTAGTGACAACGGCCGGTCGGATGTGTTGAGGTCGGTTGTCAACCCGAAAAGAATGCACTAATCAGTGATTCAGGTGAATTACGGAGTTTCCAAAGTTTATTATCAGAGGAATTAGTATTATTCGAAGTTGTCCACCGAGAGCAGTTGCTTGAGTCATCGACTCTTTACATGTTTCCGGCTATCTTCCCCTCCTGTAACTCTGATAATTTCGCCCGTGTCCACGAGGGCAGTTGCAGATGGTGGCATCCATCGATATTGTGAGAAAATGCAAAAGATGACTGGCGAGATCATGTTGTTTGCTCCATTCTGTAGAGGTCATAACTTTGAAAAACTGCCGAACAATCGCATCAGTCAGTTGAAAAATCTCAGATTAACAGTAGATCAATATTTGTGCTGCTTAATGCGTTATCTGATGTAAACTACGACAGATACGACAAACTAAGATAGCTAATTCAATTGACGCATTAAAGAAAATTGTTCAAAAAATGTTCAAAAATACTGATCGTTTTAGGTATCGAAAGAAACCATCGCAACGTAAACGTACTCGACACAAGGCACTACGGTAACGTTGTAGAATTTGTGGAACCGTTTGTATACATAGGTACTCTTTTGTCTCATACGCTTAAGCAACAAACTGCCATTCTTCTTAGCTGTGTGGATTGCCTGAGTGTATTCGTTAAAAATTGTCTAATCCTTATTCCAGTCTAGGGCTCAGGAAGGTGCCTCGACATTCACCGTGCCAGGGTGTGGATCTGTTTTAGAGTCTATAGATGCATTTTCTGCGCACCGTCATTCGTCATGACAGAAACTGTTTCGATCGTTACATGAGTTAAAAAAAGCACTAATTTATTGGTCATCATTATTGTTAATTCATTTAGAGGGCGCTTTGAAAGTGAAGACGCGGCTTTTTTACGAATGCAAAAGTGGTGCGAGTTTTACTTTCACTGTGTGCAAAATATATATATATATATACTTACTTACTACTACTAACTTACGCGACACATGTTACTTAACCAGTTCTTTATTAGCAGCTCGAAACGTCGATGCATTTACGCGTACAACTTCGATACACAATGAGCTGCAAGAAAAGACAAGCACAGTTATAACAAACTTTTATCAAATATCATACAAAAGATATGATCCTTGCCTGTTGTTTTTTCGCTTATACTGTTCGTTACGTTAGCGTAAGCGCCAACTGAATGCTTTCTGTCCAAGGTACGAACAACTTATTAACTCACGATTTAAGTGATACTATTGAATATATCCAAATGTGTATTCTTCTCTGATACTGCATCGATATTATATCTAAGGGGACATTTCGATGTCCCTTTTATGTATATATATATATATATATAAAGAATGTCGAGACAATACATATAATATATTTTGATACATCTTTCCATATATAAGTTTCATAAAAGGGTGTGACCTAATGACATTTGACACGAAGGTTCCAGCCCCTGTAATTGCAATTGATATTCAGGATTTAAAGTGCCAATTGCGTAAAACTCGTATGACATGCTTTCGTTTAGTTGTTTTCATGCTTCAAAAAGCAGGTTCAATTTCTTTTAGCTACTTTATCTAAAAACTACCGCAATAACTTTCTCACTGTAAACAAATGTCGTTATTCTTAGCTGGATTGTGTGGTGTTCCAGTTTATACGAAACTTAGAGTAAGAGAAACGGAAATACGCTTGCAGATATTGTAACCTAAATTGCGTATATCATCTGTATATAATAAAATCAGCAACTGCAGTATTCATCTTATTATCCCTATAATAATTTCGATTCAGTTTCACGCATCAAGCTGCGCATAACTTACCTGCGTTTTCGATGAGTTGAAGTGCTTACAGCGCCTAAGATTCGATAGATCCATTACCCCTGCTTGAAGTCTAGACGCTGCACTGTTTACGGACGTAACAACAACCTCATTATTTCTTCTATTATATTGATTCAAACTCGACGTATTAACCAAACGTTTCATCCACACTCCACCTATAGCAAACCGTCCGCACGACGAGTTGCTACATTTGCCCTCTCTGTGGGGATTAACGCGTCTAAGATATCCGTCGTGGGAAGATGAGCTAACAAGATCGCATGCGAATGAGGTTTAGCTCTGAAGATAGAAATTAGATTCGACCGAAGGCTTTAAGGAGGTGAATGTTTTTCCAAGGCTGTTTGCTTCTGCTCTTTCAAACCTTGCATTCAGTTCCTGTGATGATGCCACGAACTCTTGTAACTCTGCATTGGACATGTCGTAGCATATTGTGAAACAATGCAGTGTGGAACCTCAAAACGCCTAAATTGAATCCTCTGAATGGTCAATGTACTGAAAGATGAACATGGCTCCGTTATAACGGAAATTGTTATATGTTCTTAACATATTGCAATAGAAGTTTGACCAATATTGTTTATATCACATGCCGACTATTGTCGTGTGCTTGCCATGGGTAATACAATATGAGGCTCACCGTGGAACTATGATCTCCAGCACTAACTAAGCGGCAGCATGTTGCTCCTTGTTTGTCTTAATGATCAATATATTATTGGATTACATAAAAATCGCTAAAAATGGTAACACAATAAAAATTCCACACCCATTTTATTGGTCATAATTAGTTCCAAATTTGTGGATCTGTATCACCGTCTACAGACAACAGTCCAAATGTATGACCATACCAGAGTAGGAAAAAGGCTCAGCGAAGCTTGGGAAATAGTAAGCTTGGAATAAGCAAACACAGCACTTCCTTACGATAAATTGTGTAATTTGCAAGCATATCTTTCACTGGTACCGGGTGTACAGAGAAATTCGTCTAAAACTACTAATACTGATACAATTAAATGCTATCGTCGTAGTCGTCCAATGAGGAAACGCGTTCATTTAGTATATTTGGAGGTTATCGCCGAATCGATCCAGAACCAAAAACATGATTCGACGGATGTCAAACATCATGTCCTGCAGAGTGAATGAATGCCATATGAGGTAAGACAGCGATATTTATAATGGTAATCGAATGGCTGCCAAGCGACTACATTTGATATCGCTTCTTGTGTTTTAGTACGGCTGATGTTTTACCTTACCGGCCGTGTTAGCACACCTGATCTCATCCGCTGGTCGGATGTTGACGTCAGCGTACACATTCAGCAGCGACAATTACTGTGGTCAACAAAACCAGTGAGTTATTTCACTCTTGATGAAAGATGGTTATTTTTGAGACTCCATTTATAAAGTCTTCTCAGCAGCGACGTGGTGCCGCATTTGTTTGAGGATTTGTTGGGAACCGGTGCGACGGCGAACAGAACTTATTGTCTTGGAGTATACGGATCGCTAACATTTTGTTTCTGTGTCGCTCCTTGCGTCTGACATTAAAACGGGGTTAAATGGATATCATAAGCAAACAAGTGGATATTAGAGGCCCGTTAAAATGTTAATATAGAAATGCTAAGACCGGTCATTGATGCACTGTTTCTAGGGCAGTCAGCATGTTCATCGATAGATTTTTCAACAATCCACATGAACGAAGCAAAAAATGCAGCTACCAAATGTGACAAGCAATTGTGAAAGCAGATATAAGTGTACCCCTCAATCTTCAAAATATATTGATTGTATAAATAGGCAAGCGTAATAGCATGAAAGACAGCATAACATCGACCATTCATATAGTAATATTGAAGTTATGTCACATTTATATCGTCACATATTTGGACATGACAATCACTTGAGCCTTTTTAAATTATAGTGCTTGAATAGATGCGTAAGGAGTGCATTCGGTTCTTTGCCAAACTATGCTGTATGTATCTGTATGATTTGTAGGAAGAAATTCTGCAATACTATATTGTAGGAATGCAGATTGCAACGCTCTATTCTGGTGCCCCAACTGCTTACCAGCTAGTTATCATGTTTTAAATTGGAAACTTCGGCTTTTGAGAATAATGATTTCTGGAATTACGTTATTTTTAAATGCCATGCAGCCTATACCACGATCGTCATCGGCGACGACGACAACAACAAATATCAATAACGACCATAGCATGAAAAACAAGTAACGTACGGCGAGGTCTCTAGTAGCCGCGGACCAGGATGAATATTGCGACGCTTCATCTTCAGCCACCCAAGATAGCCAAAGAGGCGAGAAGTTTGTCTAGTAACACCATCACCAGCCAGGCAACCTATGAACTATCAACAAAAGCATGAGTCGTCACTATATAACCAGCAAAGCCAATCCCCACTTACTAGCGTGAAAATAAGCAATAATTATAGGACACACGAGCGGCATCAGCAGCAACCGTGATTAAACGCGACGGTTAAGAACAAAGGGCTTTCAGAATAACTCATGTAAAAATGTCGAGAAATATTTTGTCATTAATTGAATTAAACGTTTACAGAAAGGACACATCGCAGATACGTCACATCATTAAATGAACGGCGGCTAAACTGCTAGATCGCACAACTAAGCCAGACCTTAGCAAACGCAATATAAATATTGATAAATACTTGACACAAAAACTTACTGAAAACTGTTATGATGAAGCAAATTAACGCGGACATACGATTCGCGTGCATTGCCGAATAATAATGTTGGATTTATGGCAAGATCGGATAACTAAGTATTGTTGGTGACCGTCCTCAACGGATTGCTAATCTAAACTCGTTAATCATAGGCTACATTGCGCAGCTGCCAATAATAATAATTAGCTGTAAGGAGATCTGGAGCAATGATAGGCCCCTAAAGAGATGATTAAGTGGAGGGTGGCTTAAGGTCTCGTTACACAACTTAGTACCACGCTGAATTTTCACACTTTCCACATTTGTCGCAATGTCAATGGAGCTCTTAATATACAAACCTCGCGCTTGAACAGCATGCAAAATGGTGATGGCTATCGATAGCCAGTACTCATTTAAATAGAATAAAACCTTTTTTAAGGTGTACAGGCCTCCGCGTCGTCAGCAAAACAGCGCCTGCCACTTCAGGAATTTTGACCACTGCGAATCTCAAAAGCCTCGGGCCCACGGTAACAATCGGCCCCTCAATCTCATCATATTATTATGATTGCAGGAAAGTCTTGCAATACTGTGAAATACCTTTTCGTAGGGCGTCCGTAGGTTGGTAATGGGATAGGGTAGCAGGCTTGGGAACACATCGTCGTAATCGAATTTAAAATGGATAATAATAGTATTACTGTCTAAACTAAGTGATCTTCGTTTGCACAATAAGACTAAAAAAAGCAATAAAACAAAGATGCGCAGACTTTGTTTGCTGCCGTGAGTGTTTGGAATTTAACTTCGTAGCACACGTTGAAAATTGCATAATATACGCAAGTATTGATTTTCAAGTAGAGTATGTAACCTCTTGCCACATCCTCGAGGGTGGTCTAAAAGATATGTGTACACACACATTTTATTTAGATTCCAAGTTTTCACACCGCTCGAAGCACTCTTAGATAACCCATTTATACGATGACCGTAGTCATCGTTTACATACGAATCGACAAATCTTCATAACTTCACAAGTACTAAACGAGTACAAATATATCCCTCTGGCAGCGAAAAAGCCGTACATGATGGGATTATTAACACAGACACAATAGTAAAAGGACATTATTTATTTTCCGTTATTTGAAACCTGTCATTCTAATGAACGCCCATTTTGGTAGTCTTGATATGAAAATGTTGACTGTCAATGCTGTCACTATTGTAAAATATGATGGGTAATGTGTTTTTTGTGAGTGAACCCTATCTAGATAATCAAAAAATAACTGAGGGTTGCTATCATGGTTATTACTTTTGTCGTTTTGTTACTGGACGTTAAAATATGAAGATGTCTGTGTTCCCGTTGCTGCCTGTCGATTGATGCGTTTATATGGCTCTAGATTCTCTAACGTATGCGTTCGCGTACGTGTGGGTTCAGCGGGCAAAGAAAACAGGACAACAACCGCATGCTAACGTGCTAGGCTGGAGTTCGGTTAATATCGTCTGCGTCGGTGAAAACGTACTGACATTGGGGGACATTAAAAAACAGATGCTGATTATATTGGTGGCGCTGATGACGCTGAGAACTGAAGCTGCTCAGACATCCAATTCAGTGCAATGAATGCAATGAAAAAAATGGCTGAAAAGCAAACGCAAGAAGATTGAGCCGACTTGCCATCGTCTCTGTTGAAGAAGTTAGAACACAGCCAGCGGGCGTGCGACGAGCGAAACCGATCGCTTTGCGCCTCCGCAAAGTGGCCACGAATGTGTCGTTTCGACTGTTTATAAAGTAATAGTTCTATTAGACAGAACACATACTTGTTCATAAAACAAAATGCATACATGCGTGCGTGTGTTTCCACGCTAGAGGGGATGTACGTTAGCAACGAGGAAATAGAGGCTAGAAAAGGCACATGGTGGTTTCACGCATGCGATATCGGCGAAAATACCAATATATACATAAACAAATAGTAGACGAATATAAAAGGGAAGAAAGTTTCGTGTGCATATATGGACTCCATCATGGGACAGAGGAGCTTAGATCATACGTATAGAGAAAGTAGCAAAAATCACAATAGTTTAGTTCAGGCAACGAAGCAACCATTAGGAAAACAATGTCTTATAATATAAACTTGCAGATATCGATTTTGAATCACTTTGTTCTAATGAAACACTGGAAAAGTACCAGTTGCTGAAAAAAATCTGGTGGGTTGGTTGTACGCTGGGCTCCTCCACCAGATATCTGACTTACCAACACGGTCTTTGCCGTTTCTCAACGCTCCTTGTGTAAACGATTTCGTGAATAAATCTGACCATATCTAAGACATCCTCTGCATGTCGACAAGCTACTTTGCCGTATCCATTGTTGGCGTTCGTATCTATATAACCGATCATTCACTCGAATTTGGTGCGTATGCTTGGGATGAACCATATTACATGATGCACGCGACCGACCGAAAAGAAAAAGACTTTTAGCAATTGTGAAATTAAAGACCACTTTGCTAATTCCCGTTGCCTTTTAACTGGAAGTTATGGTAACGCCCGTATTGTTTGGAGGAGCTGTAGCTGTGGATATTTAGCTGTGATTAGATAAGCGGGTGGGAATAAAAATAATGCACTCAGTGCGGTTGCAATTTTTCTCATCGACGTAACTTCCCACACATTTGCATGAGCAGTCTGTTTCTGTACGTACCTCTAGTGCATACACGTATGCTTTGAGCATTGCCTAGGAATATATAAGCATTAGGTGCATTAGCTAGGAACGAGTTATAAGAGTTCTATTCTATTTGTTTTTTTCCCAGTTAGGTTTGATAGAAATGAGGGGCCACCTTAGGCCATCAACGGACCGATTTCATATGGGGGATTGGTCGTCGATCTCTTTACCGGTATCTGTGCTGATTAATAGATGATATTTACCGATAGATTTATAGGAGTTAAATGCTGCTAATGCATAGATATACGTAGACTAGGATACGCGTACTTGTAAAATGTAGTTGACGCACTAACAAACGTATTTTGGCTTTGACAGCCGAAAACACCGTAACGCGGCCATGTCATCCGGCCAGGTGTCTCCAATGACTCCACGCTCGCCGCCGTCATCTGGACATCGCCAGACTCTACCGAAACAGATGTCGAAGCAGGCCGTCAGCCCAGGGGACGATTCTTCAGCCCCGGGAAATGGTGGCCAGGCAGCGGTTGACATACAGCTCGAATTAGCTGAACGGGACGCCATGATATCAACACTCGAGCGGCAGGTGGAGGAACAGAAGCAACTGCGAGCGCTCGAAACTAGACAAATTGAGCAGAAAGCTGCCCGAATCAAGGACTGGGTGTCTACAAAACTCAAGGAGGTAAAATTCTGGACGGCAATAAAAACAAATTTGATAATAGCAAGCAGCGTTTGCTTGAATCATCACTAGGGGGCAATACGTCATGCGTAATTACGGCGACAACTTGTGTTTGGACAACCAACATTAATTAATTCTATTGCCCAAGAGCATCAAATAAGAACTTGCTTTTAGGTTTTAATCACAGCTTTTAGCTAATCTGGGTAACTTCGCGGAATAGCCAGCATGACGCCTGTGGTCATTTTGTACTATTAAAGGAAATCTATGTGTGGCGTTCCTTCTAAATGTGTAATACCATTAGTATTTCAACGAAGCGCCTACCAATGTCTTGATATTTACTGACTGAGGTACATGCCAAGCACGAGCATGTATGCCACTCACGCTATATATTCACTCACGCTATGTCCGCTGAATTTTAGTTGGAGGAACAGAACGTGCATTTACAGGAGCAAAATGTAAAGGCAAATCAGCAACTGGATCACCTCAAGGCGCGGTTGGTTCAGCTGTCGAAGCTGAACACGAGGCCGGCGACCGCGCGCTGTTCGCATCTCTATCTTGATCTCGATCATCCGTTTAAAGGGACAGGCGACAACGACGAAGAAATCGAAAGGTAAAACGTTAATCAGCTTCATCCAGGGAAGGAAAATAGACGGCTTTGTTCTTCAACAAATGCAAATAAAGCATTGTTGCTGCGTTGGAGTGAAATATTAATACAATGCATAAGATAGGGCAAAATTTCCTGTGCCTGCAAGGCTCATACCAAATGCTAATGAGTACACTTATTTGTGGGTTCCGAATTGAAGGCTATCTCGTCAAGTGGAAGCTGTCGCACAGGAGCTTGGTGCAGATTCTGTCACGATGAACCCGCTCTACTCGATGGAGTCGCCTGTGAAGGTAGTCTGCAGCCTTTTGATTCGAATATGTGTGGTGGATTGATCGTAATAGATTCCCCGCCGGTCTATAGAATGCTCTCTAGTATCATCTAACCGCAAATTGCAGAAAATCAACAGAAAGCCTAGATTAACCACTATGCACGGATTTTCAGACGACTCAATCGAAAATACCGAACCCGCCTGCTGTGAAAATGGGTCGCAAGAACTACGCCTATCCGGGAGGTGCGGATGCCTCTCTTCTAAGCACTTCGATCTCGGACATGTCCCAGGACGACCGCGAGGGTTCGTTGCTTAGCCTTGAGGCCCACTTAGCAGCTAGCGAAGCTGCCATCAGGTACGCACGACAAAACGGTTGATTATGTACAATACTTATAAAAATCGGCTTTTAAGGTTGAAAGAAATGACCGCGCACTTATAAGTACGAAAATTCACCACGGATATTTGTTTGATAACCTGAAGCCAGCGCACAGAGCAATTATCTTTACAACATTCGACACTTGAAGGGGTTCCGCCCTCGCAGAGGCGGGTTTGGTTGTCTCACAAGCTTTTGACTGTGTTCCCAGTTGCATTTGCACGTACGCTATGTTTCTCATTTACAACACTATTGGTCGACAGCACTCCCGCCGCCATTCCTTTACCAGTCCCATATGAGACAGGCCACACATGGCCGCCTTTGACTTAATAACGAGCTTACCGCATTTCGTGGACGCCCACAAAGAAATTTTCTTGAAAAACTACGGACACATGTCTCTGTGTCCATGCTCGACGGCGTTCGCGATAATCGGCACCGTTGACAACTGCCGATCTCCGATACAGTTAACTGCTTATTTTAAACAATACTTGCTAGCTTTCCAAAAGTGCGAATGTTGAACACGAAAGATAATGAAGTTTCACTTAACTTCAATAACTGGTACTTGAAGCTGAGCCAATATTTAGAGTCGGATAGCAAGTATCTACTGCTATTTCGCGTTACATACACGTTTCTATGTAGTTCCAAAGAGGCTTTTATTCTCCCAGCATGGGTCAAAGTTAAAGTTAAACGTGCTAAGTATTTCTTATCGCGTTTCTGTTATAGAAATAATGCTTACGATTCATCGCGCGTAGTGGCACCCCCATCGCCGGTTATAATGCAACATGGATTTTCGAAACAGGCCTTGGGCGCAAATTCTCTTGATCGGGCCGGTCGTGGACCCGTTCGAAAGCTCCGCGAGGGGGAGATCCGAGGCGGAAGTGAACGTGATGGTAGACGAAGACCATCGGCAGGCGCCGGTGTAGGAATCGTTGGACTTCACAGCAACTCCCAACGAGCCCCTACCCCACCTCTACATCGGTGTCCTAGCTGGGTGAGCCTCGAAGCAAATTTTTGGAAACATTGAATTGTATACGTAATAAGTATTTTATTGCGTTTAATATATATTTTTAAGCACAGTGCGACCACGTCTTAATTTAAAAATTTTACAGAAAATGGAAAACTTGTTAATTGGGTAATTAGAATATAGAGCGATTTAGCATGTAATTTAAAAGATAGATTACATGGAAGTTAGATTCAAAGAAATCCCCACTTTTGTTACCCAGATAGAATGAAAACATTCGTTAATCAAAAAAAATCAGAGGGTCAATCACATTACTATATTACGTACGACACTCAATAAAATGGCGTTGAAGAATTATCATCGTAAATATTTGTACGTGGGTTTTCTTCAAACGAGAACATCACCACTTTTTTTGTTTATAGCTGTAACCTTATAGACACTTTAGTGACACATACATGTATCTGACCTTAATTATATTTTCGTTTTGTTCTTATTTTATTTTCTGTTTTAGAGGATAACTGAAACCGTAAGTTTGCTTTATGTTGTTCAATTTTACTTTACTGTTCACTTAGCCTTTCACTAACATATTCTTCTCAAATTACTGAAATTAGCTTTTTATTTGCTGCTTCATTGTCACAATAACGATTTCCCAGGTCTTACTAAATGAGGGTTTAGTGTCGAATGTTGAGAAGTTCATTATGGAGGGTCGATTGTTGGTCGAATGTGAGTGTAAAGGATCTCAATAATATTTCACCGTCGGAAAGCCCTGTATAGCCAATGGAGGACATACAAGTTTAATTGCATATGACTTACCATGTGTCCTTATCCGTAATGTTACCGCTTGCTTTACGATATACAGTTAGAGATATAGCTCACATAAGCTAAAGGATGTTTGATATTAGGCCATTTATACATCCCGCATATATATTAGATTTAGACCTTAGTCATTTTAGTCATGTCGCCGGTTGGTTATTATCCACCTCCCACGCTAACTTGTACATATAATGCGCACAGCATTCAACGACATCTTATGCAATCGAATGGCATCTGGCTTGCTGCCTGTATGTGTTGACTTCCTATTGGCTGAAAAATTATCCTTAATAACTGTTTCGATCACTCTAATTAATTAATGAACATTAATTAATTTCTAACAGCAATCGGCTTATTATAATGGTGACTGCAAAGTCTTCTTTGAATGCGACTTCTTTGTGTGCTCTTAAACGGATTTATGGTTACTTATGTATGTTGTACATGTGTGCATGCCATCCAAGCAGGAGTCGCGAATATACCAGGTGGCGTCATCAGGTCTGCGCCAGTCGTGCAACTCGTTAGCATCTTCGGCGACCGGCCAGAAGTCTCTGGACATTCCAATGTACACGGCGGTTCACGGCCGAGCAGCCAAGGTGACGAGTGCCGCTGGCGAATCCAGCGATGAATCAAGCGATGGCGAGACCGCTACTCCAAAAGCCACGGATCACCCCGCGGGGATGGGTCACCGTACGTCACATGGCAACGCACCTGGACACTTCAAAAGAGGTAGGACGTCACAATTAACCGAGTCCGAACCGATTCCCAGTTGTACCTTTTCAAATCGCTAATTTGTGACCAATGTTACGAGTATCCTTCAGAAGTTATAGATCAACAATGTCATAGATCTGCTTCTTGGTCACGGTTACTGAACACAGCCTTTGCTGTAAGAGCTATACAGCACGCGCATTGTATGCGAGTATCGATTTCGTATCTCCTTGCTTCAGCTATGTGTACTCAGTGAAAATTTTTTAGAAATTTTATACTATTTTATCTAAGTCTTCTCTTCTTTCATGTTCAAGATGGATCCCTGGACTCGGTTCTTTCTGAGGACTATGCTATTCCACCGGACGCGCTCTCCCCATCGGTGAGCATGGACTCGCTGGAGCTAGGGGCGCGAACGGCTGGGGACGACCCGCCCGATGTGGGCATTGCAACCTTGCCGAATGCGTCCCTTGGCCACCCATTGGCTAGCCCCCTGGGCACAGGTCTTCGAGACGGGGGGTACCACGTGCATGGCCCACATCATGCCGTGCCATCCCATCCGGCCCAGATGCTCGTCGAACAGGTCGAGGTCTCACTCGTTCACTCCGCTAGCCCAAAACGTCACGACACGACCGCGGCGACATCACACCACCATCATCAGCTCACGGAAAAGGTAAAACACATGTAAAAATCCCTAAAATATCTTCATAAAACATAACCATTCGATGCAACAAACGTATATCGAACGCATAAACTGAAATTGCTTGTAGACAATGTCAGGTAGGAACGACATAGCCATGAGTAGTTGCAACGAGGCCATGATTGAACTTTACATTAACTCAACAAAAAAAAGAAACCAGCATACGAACAGGTAGTGCATGATTGGGATAAAACACATGGACGAGTTTAAGTATTAGGATGTTTTACATCGGCAGTGTGGCTACCTGAGCAAGCTAGGCGGCCCATTGAAAACGTGGAAGAAGCGATGGTTCGTGTTGCGAGAGGGTCGACTGCACTATTATAAAAGCGAGGGAGATGTTCTCAGAAGGAAGGTGAAGGGCGAAGTGCTCCTAGACGAGGCTGCCCGGGTGCAGAGGACCAATGAAGGTCAGTGATCAGTCAAAGTTTGCATAGTTACCACAATTCGGTCCAAACATAACGCAAGCGTTTGTCTAAAGACATTTCTGGATTATAAAGCTGAAGTTGCTTTCAATACATTTAAGCAAGTCGAAGTTTAATATTAAAGAAAAGTGCACTAGACTGGTTAATAGATAAGAAACTATATCTAGTACACAACGTTTTGAAACCACTATTTGTGTCACAGCAGTTGAGTGGTTGCTGCCAATGTTGTAGGATATCGATTTCGGTTAATGGGGCCTATTCAATGTTTGCAGGAATGCCAACGTTTGAGGTGGTGACGGCAAGGAGGGCGTTTTCTTTGACGGCTGACTCAATGCTATTGATGGAAGAATGGCTTCGAGCAATTCAAAACGCTCTCTGCCGTAATGCTACCGTTCAGCTGCTCAGCGGCCAGGGGGGTAATCTAAAGCCTGTAATTCAAGGCTGGTGTACAAAGGTGAGTCTACCAGTAGTATACCAGAGATTAGTAGCATTAGTCATTGGTCTAATGACCTGGGACAGTTGTATAAAGAAATTCAAGACGCAAATAGCTATTGCACTGGCGTATTGCATTATGTGAGTTAGATCACGTTGTTTGCTCATATTGAGTCTACGACCTGTGTTCCTAATTTGTAAACGTGCGTTGTGCAAACTCATGCCACAACGGTGATTGGCAAAACAGACCACTGATGTCACGCTGGCAGGCTTACGAACTGCAGGCTGCCACCGTAGTTTTTCCTACATTGCTTGAGTTCTGTCTCAAAGAGTTACGGAGTGTCAACAATGACCAAACGATTCTCGCTTTATACGACTTATTCTGAAACAGGTGAAGCACGGCCGATGTAGAAATTGTTGGTGTGTACTGTTCCAGAGAACGTTATTGTACTTCCGGAGTCCTAATGACACCACTCCGCTTGGTCAAATTAATATGCGAGATTGCAGGGTAGATGAAGTCGACCACGTGTCCAGTGATAGGTGAGGTCCTTTACAACTTAGAAGTATAACAACAAGGTACATAATTGACTCGCAGATATAGTAAGAGCGACTGTCTTGTCTTAATAGTTTGGAGCGATGACGTTTTTTTATACTCACCGGCCAGCTAGTTTATTTCTGCTATACTTTGGAATCTGGAATGGATAGCTGTACAAGAAAGACAGTTATTAAGAGAGGGAGAAAGGAAACAAGGAGGAGAAATTGCCAGTATTTGCATGTTATTTCAAAGCTAGAGCAATTTACAGTAGCGATGAAGACGAAATAGAGGATCCATCACGAGAAGACGGCGGGTCGAACTCGGGGCCTCGAGCCGGCGGTTCGGCGGGTACTTCATCGCGAGCTCAAAGAGAAGCTCGACGTTTTACGATTGGCATCTTTCCTTCGGGAGGGGCATCAGCATCAGCGTCGCCTTCATACTTATTATTCGATGATAAGCATGACTTTGACACATGGCTCTATCATCTCACGCTTGTCAGCTCTAGTGAGCACGTCAACGGTATGTACGCGCCCACCTGATCACTGCAGTAAGTCAAACTGAACGCATTAAAGAGTAGCTATAGATAGAGTAGCATGGAGAAACGGTGGAAGAGAAATTCGGATTGGAAACTCAGTCTATTCATGTCGAGCGTCTGTTCAACGAGTTGTGCGGGCACTAACGAGCGTTCATTTTCCATGAAATTGTCCATCAAATTTGAACAGGCACTGAATTGGAGCAGGTGTTGGCAAAACTTGCCGAAGCACAGGAGATGGGCGGTGGTGGGGATGGGACACCTTCTCAGGTCCTCTGGCGTTCATCGATACTTCTCTTCTCGCGCGAAAGTTTGTCAACGCCGCTGACTTCGCTGCCGTCATCTGAGCTCCAGGCTGAGGCTCTGAAAATGTTCAAATCGATCCAGTTGTTTATGTCCGTGCCGTTAGACACGTCGGGCATCGACTATCACGTAGCACTGGCGCAGAACGCCTTTGATCTATGTTTGGCAACGCCGCAGCTGCGTAATGAGTTCTTCTGCCAAATTATTAAGCAGACGTCACGGCACACTCATAAACAGGGGATGCAGGTAAGCGAAATCTCTTTCAAAACGTGCCGCATGTAACGTACGTTGTAACCAGTGTAAATTGGTGTACGCTATGAAATATAGATGAGAAAAACGCCAAATGACATTGATTTTATCGAGTAAAAGAATTCCATGTAAACTCGTTTTATTGCTTCGATAGACGGGTGTTCATCATCAGCTCCGAAACCGATTCACTTGACCTATATACGAGTTGCCCTATAGGTTAGCACCTCGCAGAGCAAATGTTCGGCCAAGCATGTGAAAAAATATCGCTTAGTGTCTATTTTATGGTGGCATCCCTATACAGCGACTCATTAATAAACTTGCTCTGTTCCGTCTTTCTGCTTATATCAACAGCAATTCCTGTTGTGTGCAACTCAGTCACTGTTTCTATGCGATTCAAACGAACGCCTGACACGGGAAGATTCGAAATTGTCTGACTCGTTACCATCTCCCAGCGATAAGGCTTGCGCTCCGGTAGCCTTCGCTAGCGCCGAGTCGAAGCTCAATCCGGCACCGTTCGTCTTCATTCAAGGCTTCCAACTTTTAGCAATCGCTCTGTCACTATTTCAGCCACGTTCGAGAGTTTTATGGTTTCTGCGTCAGCATCTCAGCCGGGTAGGCGACCCGAATTCGGAGGTCGGAAAGTGGGCTTTGTTTTGCGAACGGGCGTTACAGCGCGCCCTTGATCGGCCCGAGCGTGCGTGCAAGCCCTCGCGGATGGAGGTTCTCTCGCTACTGCTGAAGAATCCGTACCACCACTCGCAGCCGCACTCCATCCCGGTTCATTTTCTCAATGGTACGTATCAAGTGGTTGGCTTTGATGGATCGACCACTGTGGACGAGTTTGTGGCGACGCTAAACGACGAAGTAAACATTCGGCCATGCGCAGGGTTCTACCTCTTCTCGGACGACCCTATGGACCCAGCGGCGGAGATTTGTCTCCAGCCAGAAGATCGCTTGTGCGACGCCATCTCGCAGTGGGAGCAGGCTTTGCGTGAGAAGCACCTTGGAAAGTTCGAAATGAACAAGGTCATTAAATTGACGTACCGCAATCGGCTGTTCTTCCGATCTAGCCAGAAAGGTGAGACTGATAAGGAACGACTCTTGACGGTGTATTTTCTCAATCGCGAAATTGTTCAAGGGCGTTTTCCGTTAATCAAGCAGATGGCATTGGAGTTCTCTGCGTTGATGGCGCAAATTGAATTTGGCGATCGGAGTCAGCATATGTTGGACGAAAGCCATTCGAAATCAAGTCCAAAACGGCAAATTCTCGACCGTCTTTTGGCAGCCCAGTTCGCTCACGATTCTGACAGTTGGCCGCAGTTAGAAGCCAAATGGACAGCCCTTCGGGGACGAAGCACTAACGAGTGCGTAAGAATATTTCTAAACTGCGTCCGTCGCTGGCCCCTTTGCGGAGCTCAGCTATTTTCCGCTCGGTACAAGTCTCGAGAGCAGGTGGCAGTCTGGCTGGCAGCTGGTGAAGATGGAGTGTTCCTGCTCGATGTAGGCTCAATGCAGGTGTTAGCCCGGTATCCGTACGTGGGGCTAAGTACGTTCGGTGGGTGTCGCGGCGATTTCATGCTTGTGGCAGCGGCGGCAGGTGGGAGTGGTGCTCAACACAAGATGCTGTTCCACATTCACAGCAAGCAAAAAATGCTCGAAATCACATTACTGATAGCAGACTATATGAATAACGTTCTTGGTGGGCCTGGCAGCTCGCAACCCGCCTCACAAGCATCAACCTTGACCGCCGCGCGTTCCGGCCTTGCCACGCCGTCATCACCGCTGATGAGTGGCGATCGGAGTGCGCGGAGTACAAAAAACTCACCGATGCATACGCTCAAGACGCCGCATTCAGCTACGGTTCACTCGGGCGGCCTCGGCGGGGGAGAATTATGACAACTGGGCAATGTGGTGTCACCTCCATCGCCTCGACCAGGCACCACGACGACGCCACGACATCGGAGCACTTCAGGGGGAAAGGCCCCTGATGGCGTTGTAAACGGCCGCGCCACCTGGAAATGACATCGATCTGAGGACATGAGGCAAGGTATCGTTCGATGACCTACCCAACCTACTATTTTCCTGAGCAAGGGTGCTGCGGATTGCAACAATGCACATTTAAAGGAGATTACAGTAGTCTGAAACAAATGAAAACAATAGCTTCGTAAAAGGAAGGAAGTTTTATAGAAGTTCACTAAGATAGTCTAAATAATTGAACCGCCACACTAGTAGAAATTTTATATCGTCGTCGACGCAACGGGGCTTGTCCTGAGGGCGTCGTGTATATATAGGCAAACAGTTCTAGAATGCATAGAGCTCTCCTGCTGGGTCACCCGACGTCTAATATCAAACGTATGAATGTACGCGTTGAGTGAGTCTGTGCGTTACAGTGTTCATTTCCGTACCGGTATCCTCTTACGGGTTCTGTTGATTGAACTCTGTAAGTTAACGAAGTTGACGAAACACCAACTGACTAACGATTAGAAGAAATACAATTGCATCTCTATTTTGGTGCGATTGTCAATATATTCACAATGTATATCTTTGAATTATTGCCTTATCTTATAAATGCCGTTATTGTTTATACACATTTTCTTTCAACCATATGTCTTGATATTTGAACCGATGTTGGTTATAATATTGAGACCGGGTTCGTTTTGGTTTGCTTGGCGTGAAAGTTTCTTGTCGCCTTCTGAGCAGTGCCTCTCTAGAACAGTCCTCTGCAATTGACTCTTTACCGAGAAACAATTTTGTGCTTGAAACTCCTAGTGACAATTCAACTAATATCCAGTGAAACGTGTTTTGAAAGATTTATTGGTATTTGGTCACGTTTAATATCAACTATGTTGCAAAAAGTGGTATTTTATATTGATAAGCCTAACCGTATATTCAGTTCGTTTGCTGTAAATTAAATTTCCGCTGGAACTGGATGTGTTGAGTAAGACGTCTACGGGTTCCTTTACGGGTAAGCAGAAAGCCAAAATTTACATTATTTCAAAAACGTTAATGTATTTTAGCATAACAGAGAATTTATATGTACTTTATAAGAGTTAATATATTCTAATAGCAAGGTCGTAGAATAAAAACTTTTGCTAGTACATGTTTGATTCAATATGTGTACGTTCCAGTTTTCACACGCCCTTCATGACGCCAAGTGCCACCGTATTTAGAATCAGAAGGAATACAACCTGCGATGTTTTATTTCCAAGCCCTAAAGCATACTTCAGTTATTATCCAGCACTGGAGTCGTGAATAACTAACGCTGTAGAGCATAGCATTAAAGAGTTCACTAAAGGCGAAAACATTATTACTGAAGACTTACATTATACGATACAACGACACTGGCATACTAGGTTGGCATCCATAGTTGGCACGACACTTGGAGAAACATGTCTCCATATCTCCTAAAGTCAAAACACTGGTTCAAATGCTAGGCGAGAGTTCCAAGGGCTCATTAGGCACGCCACATAACGAGGTGAGAGATAAGAAATACTTTCTAACTTTGCGCAAAAGGGGCACTCGTAGGGTATTTTTAGACTATACAAGCCAAATCACATAATATATTTTTGTAAATTTTATACTTAGTCAAACGGCACCCTTTAAGGCGTGGAAAACGGAGGCTATGTGCATCGAAGGTCAACAAAAACAATAAAAAAATAGTAGTGGTTGATGATATATCCAACCACTTAGATAGCGTCTATGCACACGTAGTTAACTGTCCTGACCATGTGTTGTTAAGACCTATTGACTCTCTCGTAATATCTAACGACGGACGCTTTCCAGGTGACAAGCGTAAAAACTGAAAAGCCTTTTAAAGAAAATTGAAAAGCACGACTTTAAATGTCGCTTGAAAAAGCGTCGCAGACGACGTTTTTACGAAAAGTGGGCGAGAACAGATAAACTCTGGCATTGTGATTAGGCAAACTTTGGCATTGTTAATTGATTTATCTATTGTGAGAAGCCAAGCATTTGCGTCTGAATTAAAGCATTCACCGCCAAAAATTTGAATATTGAATGAATACAAGAATTGTGCATGAGGAACCCATACAACACGATTTACGTATAAATTTTGCACGATTCACCACGTAAATATTTGGTGGTCAATTTTTTGGTGAATTGAATCAAAGCCGTCATAGTTGTTTTCTATGATGATATCAATAGAAAACTGTGTAGAAACATGTACGTTTATACATGTCGATAAAAACACTTCGTTCGAGTGGAAGCTTCCAAACCCATGTAAAGTATCTAGTCGAAGAGGAAATGATGGCTGATTATGGTGGCGACTTACTAGTACATTTCTGTGTGTCAAGTAGTTTGTGCGTGGAGTTCCGGTCCACTAATGGATTGTCGCCAATAACGTTCCGAGCAGCAAAAATGAACATCTCGTAGCATAATCCCTCCGTCTATAACGGTTTAAGTTTCAAAGCGTTCGTTTGATAAAGCACTAACTGCTTCAGGCCACAAGTGGCGTAAACCAAAAGTGACGTTGAGTAATGAGAATCGATGGTATTGATTGGCAGTCCCACCATGACAGCCGCTTGCAAACGTGGTTGGTTTTGCCATACAACCCGCGACAAGACTTGCTTGCACCCGGCCTCACAAAGGCAAACGTTTTGGCGATTGTCCATTGGTCTCGGAATGTGTAGGACATGAAGATATTGCTACTGTCTGGCTTATGGAGGCTTATTGCAGCCAAGCCATTGTGCCAACGATGGGGACACAATGGTAGCACCAGTCTTGTTAACAGTAACGTTCCACAGTGCCACACCAAAGAGAAGCAAGTCGCGAAAAAACTGCTGGTACACCTAAGGTCAACAACACACATATGTGTCGTTGACAAATACATGATGACGCTACCGTTCATACTTACCGTACAGAACATTTGTAATTTCAAGCCGTAATGAATCCTAAATAATACCAACAATGGTCCAAAATAGTTATATATATATATATATATAATTTTGTGTTTGTGTCTGTAACGAACTCGTGGTTTCAGAATCATGCGAAGTGACTATGACTGGACTGCCTGTTGAGATTAGAAGTTTCGTTAAATTTTTTTGCTGACTTCCGTTTTCTGCTAAAAATTCACCATGAAAATCGTTACTACCCGTGCCTGGATCTTTAATTCTGGGGCTTATTGCAATTTATAGCTTTGTTATACGGTCAATGATGCTTGACTTTAATATAAAATGTATTTCATATTTATTTTGGAACAACCCATGTAAGCTATCAATGAGAAAGGCTGGCAAGATTTCCAGCAGATTAGAGGGTCGCACGCAGACGGTTTGCTTGAGTAACCTATTGTGACTTTTATCTCTTTTTAAACAAATAATGTTTTTATTATATGTTGGCATCTTTGTTAGCTCTTGCTGGTTTACAGTGATATTATTCACTCTACTATGAAACTAGCCTTAAGCGTACATACAATGGTGATCTAAATACCATAATAAAAACGTATATATGTACATTATATATATATATATATATATATATATAT
>MNPL01001819.1:0-21370 GCA_002081605.1 Tropilaelaps mercedesae
ATATATATATATATATATATATATATATATATAGGTAGATGCATATATTAAGCCAGGACAATATATTCCTGGCTATTATTGATCCAGACTCGGAATATAAAGCCATCCTCAACACCGCATTGTGTTGACACTTGATACAAAACGGCTTCTTTGAGCACAGGAGAGGCGTTTTTATTTGGCCCGGCTTTGTGCAGCCAGATCTGGCAATTGTATTAACATTGCAGTATCATAAGTAGAATGAGCTTATTACACAGTTTGGAATACCGTCCATACGCGCATCCGTGCAGCTGTCAGTCAATCGAGTTGACACAAATTTTAACGCAGCTTCACGAGAGCCAGAGAAAAACCAGTTGAGTAAATTCACAAATACAATTTGGCGTCGGTCTCGAAATGGGGACAAGCACGTACTGCTTTATATGGTGCTTTGTATGCGTACACCGGCTATTGTGTGACTGCTGACAAGCACCATGAACGACCAGCAGTTGTTCGTAAATCAGTTAAAACGTAACAGAAATATTTCCGTAAATCGACGATACAATTCAGTCCCTCAGTTACAAACAATTGAATCGAAAGCGTTCCGTTATCTGTGTCCTCTGTTCTATGACGGCGTATTCCTTCAGTTAGTGTTGGACCCTCTTAGTCTTTATCGATGCTATCAAAACGAACAAGAATAGCAAGGCGAAAATAAACACATGTATTTACATGATATATTGCAGCTGTCAAGATCTGCACAGGTACTAGCGAGCGCATCTACAAAACTATAAAGAGCCGGATTTGATATCATGCAAAAACATGGCATCAGCACAACGACCTGGATGATTTATCGGGATACTCACTCCCGGCTGTACAATTGTATAGCTTTAACGCCTGCACATATACGAACCTATACGACAAAACGTTCGTTCGTTCGTGGCGTTCTGCTGCGGTGAACAGGGCCTTAATGAGCGCGGACCGGCAGCGCACGTTGACATACCGGCTGGGCACACGCCTGTGAAAAAACCTCGCTTCAGAGAGGGTTCGATGCCAGAGGTCTCCAACGGTTTCGGACAACAACACGCTTTCGGCGAGGGAATTCCGTTTGCGTCACGAAGTGCGTTAATCTCTCATTATAACGAGAATCGTCAGAGATACCTGCTCCAAAACGATGTGTTGCAATGCGATGCGCATCGATAATTGATCAACGGTCGCCATGTCAAGCATGATTCGAAAAAGGGAACTATTTTTAGATGTCTGTTCGACATGACTGCGACCGATCTCAAGGTGAGGACGGGGCAAAGCTGATACCTTTTTAGACTGATTAGTTCAACGTTCTGAGTTGATGATCATGGCCGTTACTCCGAAGTGTCTGCTCAGCTGACAGCCGAGTGAATGTCCAATCCAGCACTTTTCAACTCCGACAAGCATTCGGTTGAAATGAAAATCAACTGTGAATGTTCGTATTTCAAAATGAGCCAATAGTGACGCGGTGCCAACACTAACCTAATCGACAGGCGTCAACCATACACATTTAGAGGTCGTCCTCGAGTCGTCAACGTTTGTAGAGCCACTATAATGGAACTGTGCTAAATGAAAAAGCCTTGGGATATTTTTATACTATATAATCATATCAGTATAATAACAGTCGTTCTCGGCTCGTTTTCAAAACGCTGGAACGGACCAAAACAAATGGAGGTCATGTTGCGATACGGGACTACGAAACGACGTGTGTACAACGTCTGAATACAAATTTCCTATAATGCCAAAACATTATTACCACTTGTTTACTACAACCACTACTATTACTACTACAACTACTGCTATTAATGCTTGGAACGTGTCAACTGCAAAGTTTCAATTTCACTTCATCTAGGTATCATAACAGAATTTACCAGACGTAGATTCGCCTTCCAAAAACGTCGACATCGCCGGCTAGAATGTTCGACTAAAGGTGAAGAGAACGCGGAATCGTGGCGCCTTGTGACAGATGGCCGAAAATAGCCAGTTCGGGACATTACTCCTACCAGCGGGCTTGTCAAGATTTTCCACAAACAAAGCTTGCCACGATCCAGCTAACCGACACCGTAACAGTTAATTACACGTCCCTATCGTATTTATGTAATTTATTGCAAACGACCCCGACGACCGCACTTTCGGCACTTCTTCCTCTTGTTGCGACACCCACGTGCCGACCTAAAGCTGTAGGGGCTCCTCGAGATTAGATGAAAGCCACACACACAGCTCGTTGAAGGTGCCAACTTCAAACTTGCGCGAATCTTAGAGCGACACTCAAGTCGATACGGTCGATAACGTGACCTGTGCTAGGTAACCTGCACTGTCGAGTAACCTGTGCGCATTGCATAGACGCAGGAAGATCGCGCCGTGTTAGAAATGTTAGATTATGACAGGTTGTTAGTAAACTATGCTGAGCGCATTCTTACTTCAACCGTAGACTGCGCGCTAGAAGGTAGAGAATCACAACGTACCATCGTACTGTTGATATGCTGATCTAGAATATCTGTACGTGCCATGCAGATTGTGACCTTATAAGGCCGCTGGCCGTGCTATGCCAGCTATGAAGCGGCAATGGACCGCACAGATAGGATGGTTCTCGCTCAAAGGGGAGCACAGTTTCTCAAATCTATAACACAAAAATAATAATACAGAGGAAGATAGTTCACTAATAGCAGTAGATAATTGTTCCTCGCCGTTCAAATGTGTACGTTTATGCAGCTCTGCGAGCACCGTCATGGCGGCGGTGATTATGACACGAACCGACGTGTAATGGGGGCTAAACAACCATAAAACTTATCGGAGAAGTAAAATGTTCGTCTGGTGTGAGCGCGCCTTTTAGTCGGACAAGGTTACCCAGGGGGCTAGCGCCGAAAGGGGCTAGACCGCGTACTTTGTTCGCGTGTATCTAGTTTGTACGGCGCTCAAACTGCACGACGCTCACAGCATAGGACGGTCTATCGTTTTCGTCCGTGACGTTTGTGAGTGTTCATCCGTCAACAAGTCCACATGCTTTACGAGTAAACGCAGCACTCCAGCAAAACATTGGTAAAATAACAACATGGAGCTGTATTTGCGCTGCGGCTGCTTGAGCTTTTTTGACTTCCGAGTTTGTCCCGTGACAGAAAAATGACCAGTAAATCCCAAAATCAGTGATTTGCTAGATGAAATATCCAGTATATCGCGGCTTGATCTCCATACTGCTTTTGTAATTCACTTTGGAATTATATCGGGCTGGTTTACATGAGCATTGTGACCTGCTTGCTGCGTAACGGTCGAACCTAATAGTGCTTTGGATTAACGCTATATCCTTCGTTAATTTAGTGGCAGATACATTTAAAATGCTATCATAGCGATAGCTTTTGTTCCTGGGACCAACAATTATTTAAACGTTGAGCCGGTGCCATAGAGCTGCAGTCGGGCTACAGTCAGTGCGTCGTAGCTTTTCGGGTATGACAGAAAGTAAATATTTTCAACCGAGTTAAGTGACGACATACATGCAGCCTCCCGCAGCCTTCAGCATAAGAAAAATAAAGAAAGGACGAAATCACAAGGCTGATCACGTTTGTTTCCAACCATCAGATCTATGGATACGTGAATAAAGGCTCCTCAAGGCATGCTACAATAGTTAGCGTGCGTACCTACCCGATGACACCAGTAAGCATTGGTGTAAAAAGTAGTTTGTTGACGACTTGCTGTCTGCGCGAGCAAGAATATGTAACAACACAAACAATATAACAAAAAAGACAACTAATTTACAATAAAGAAAAGGTAGACCAAACGGCGAATGGAAAATATATATATTTAGGTATCTTTCAAGATACTATGAAAAATTGCGTGGAATGACACAACTGTCACCCTATGCTGACACTAGCAGTGAATTTCGACAAAAGACACTAGCGATATTTCTGTCAATCTGGGTGCACTTTACAGATGTTGCTAGCGGCGTGCTAAGAATAGCGCTGGTACTCCGGTCTTCTAGCAGAAAACAGGTAAAAGGCATAGAATTGCATTGCGACCAGCCAGCCAGGCCATAACATCAATGGTCCTGAACCGTTAGTTGCAGCATCATTGAGATTCGTCTTTCTTCTTCTCCAGATAGGTCTAAGACTGCCAAGCACCTTTCTTCCGCACGAAAATCCAGTAAATGGCGTGCAGAGCAACAGTTACGACTATCTATTAGCCAGAGTCGGTCAACAAAATTGTTCAACAAACACTAAAATTACTCGGCAGTTACTCGGGATATGCGGCGATAATATCAGGAAACCACCTTCGTTTTATTGTTTCCTATACTACTTGATCCAACAGGACAGTTTGAACATAAAGAACATACGTTCCTATTGATTACATTTAGGATGGCGACGTACGTGCTCATCCACTTCGAAGCAGGCAATTAGTGAGCTAAAACGACACCATATCTTGAACAGTGGCAGTTCTTCGTGATATTATTGGCAACAACAAGCCATGAATCCTTTCAAGCGCTTCGAACGCCTGGATGTATTACCTGGTACAACGGTAACTGCCAAACGCTATTTCGCGGAGGTTACACTTCCGTGTGGAAATTTCCTCTGTAAGCTGCTACTGTATTACACGAAGGACACCGCATCAATTATGCACGCTAATCCTCTCAGTGAGATAGCTACAGACGCTCGTCTGCGCGACAGCATCATCAACCCCTCCTGTCTCGGGTGGGCAACCTGACTACATCTTTATTTTTTTTTAATTTTTTATTAGAACATCTCCGGCCGTCTTCCAATTGAAGACCGAATTGGCGACATTACGACGATGAAATGAAGATGACTTGTATTGTCTTCGTGATACTGACTTTAAGGAAAATTTAGTCACTGAAACTTTAAATTTACCAGATTGTCGCAGCTTCCAGGTCACAACTCGCGCCATAAGACGCGCGCCATGATTGTCTATTTGAGGATAGCTTCGAAGAACGCACCAAATAATAGGCGTACTGAGGTCATCTGCGCGCCCGGAATTACGCACGGTGAAATGAAATCCAGATCATACTACAGGTCATATCTGCCCAAATGTTGTCCACAGTTTTTCGTTGGTTTTATTGGATTATTAGTTCTCTTTGACATTAGCAATTATAAGCCATTAGACGAACAGCTTTCGCGACGATTATGCCTGAACAGGTTCGTTTCAAAACTGTTAATTGCGCCATGGGTTGAATTTTAATATTTTATAACTTGGCGAGGGTGTGTAGGAAGTTCGTTTGGGTCGGCAGCCTGTTCCGGAGGCACTTATGTCATCACTGGATGACGATGGAATCGACGAAATAGCTGGGCAAAACGCGTACACAGTAATCTGCCGCATATCAAATTCGCGACAGTGATATGTTATTGCATCATCAACGTCTGACAGCACAACCTTGCAAAACTTGATACGAAATGCACAACACGTTGACGCCAACAACAAAGTACCGGGAGAGATGCCAAACATAGAAATTAATAAACTGTTACTATAGCCTTACCGGTACCCGTACGGCGTTTATACGTCGAGTACCTTAATTACTGGAAACTTTTGACAAGAACACCACAATTCCTAAACATAGTACGTTGTACTTATCTAAGTTGCATATGAACGCGATGGCGGGAGGCCTGGGAGGCTAAATGGATGGACGCAAAACTAATGCTTTCCTGTTCAATTTGCGCTTATGTTTGAACATTTGCTTTCAGCACACTTCAAGTATATAGAGTACTCGAAGTAATGCGAACGCGGTTTGCAGCATGACACATGGACAAAAATCCCCGAAAAATGTAGGTTTCGTGCGATAAATAAAATCCACATGAATCGGAAAAATTACCAGAAACAGCTGCACATTACAGATCTTTATCTCTGCAATTTACAAAGTCATAGGACGATGGCCGTTATTTTCTGGGTATATGTCATGATGAATTACGTCAAATGAGAATATTAAAATCCGCATATTCGTTCTGAAGCAGCTCCGAAAACATATCAACCTAGCTAAGACTGAATAGCCTATTGGAAGGGGTCCCTTGCTCGAACCCGAGCGGCACTCTGTCCATTTCGACGTCACTTGTTTAATTACCTAGGTACCTAGGTATGGTGCGGGGTAGCGGCACACACATGCACTGTTCGTTCTGTTTAGTTCCCCCTCCCCATTTCATAACATCCGTAAAGACCGTCCAATTTTTAGCTGGTCACTTATTGATTATACAACAATCAGCAATCTATCCTTATGATTCTCTGGTCAATAATAACACAATGGTATCAATATGGAGCAATTGACTAGACGCGATCCGTGCGAAATATTCTAACCAGAGCTTCGGACCTGATGATACGCGCAGGTGCGTCGTTACCAGATCAACATTATCAGAAGTAGTCTCGTAGTTGTTAAGTACAATACCCTGCCACGGCTATCGCGCTCGTCCATCCTACCTTTTAACTCGGTCCCTCCCGCCCGGTGACACGCAGATGATATTTTGGTCTGTTGTTTGGGTTGGGTATGTATGTGTGGATGTGCACGCACAGAAACGGTTTACCTGACTGCTACGTCAATGCACGCCAACGCCATTCCGGCCGTGTCTAGTCTAATCGTGGCAATCAGCAATGGAGACACACCCTAGCGTGAGGCCCACACCGCTCACGCACACACACAGAATAAGACCTGTTACCATCAATCACACCCGTAGTGCTAATCAACGTGCTCCTCCTTTTGTGACAGCAAGATTCAGGTGCATTCGCCTCTTAGTAAGCGTTTATCAGCTTAATAGCACCTCCAACAGCTGATTACAGCGCTCCTTCGGAATCTTCCTTACGAGACAGAATCATAAATGTAGCAAACAACCTTGATATGATAAGATAGGTGAGCAATCGGTTATGTCATCACTATCATCCAAAGGGTCACGTATGGTTTTTTTTTAGTTTTCTCGTTACAAGTATGAGCGCAGACTCTACTTTAACAACGAATTAAGCATATGGATTTTATAATAAGGATCATCAAGTTGGAAATCAACGTAAATATTAGTTCTTTTACGCATGCTCCCAGTGGTCATAGGAAAACTGTCCTCGTTCGAAAATATGAAGTTAGCTCTAGAAAAGCTTAAACACATAAACGTGAAAAAAAATTACCAGAACGATAGTCTGTGCGACACACTGGTCTTATACTATGATGTGTATGTAGGTACAGCCATGAAAAAAGGAATAAAGGAATGAAGGAATGAAAAAACAATTGGGTCTCAAAGCTAAACAAACGGATTTTGAAGGACTATCTTTAATTTAGTTTACGGTATTCTAGCAGCCTTAAGAAATTAGCTATGTTTCCTAGTGTTTGTGTTGTCATCCAGTTGAGACATCTCTCCGGTTCTTTTTGCTGGCCAGCGTACCACCGAGCACGAGTAATACAGCAGTTCGACGTGTGAGAACTGAGCATCTGAATTAGACAACGAACTCGCTAACTCTATTGAGCCTTAAACTGAACTCAATGCTACGTCTAATGTTATCAACGAAGATCGAAGACCGAAATCCGATTCACGAAAGGAAATATAGTATTAATCTTTATCTCTCCTCTGGCGATGTCGGCATTTAAATCAGTGTTAATATTGTAATGAAGTTCGAATAGAGACTTTTGAAACATACGAATTGAGATGCATATGGAATTAACCACACGACCAATTGCAAAATGGGAAAAGGTTAAGAGTATGTAGATAAGCCTTACCATAATAAGATGCACTGACCCCTGCTAAACGTGTCAGCTTGGTCTGTCTCCAGAGAATACATACGTTACATTGTTAATGACAAGTCACGCGCTTCAATTATACGAACGGGCTTATGGAGAATCCGCAACTACTGTACGAGTACAAAAGCTGCCAGCAACCCTGTCGTCGAAGCATTAACTTGTCGTGAGACGTTATCCTGTCACCACAAGGAGCTGGAACGCGACTACCTGTTGGTTGGTTTGAATGTCTAAAAGAATTTGCAAGATAGCGCAGGGGCCACATGCTAGTCGCTCCGTTTTGATGATGTCGTCGGTACTCATCTAGTGCTACACCACCATCCGGGAAAAGCAATCCAGCCAACCAACAGCCAACTAAAAAAAAGGAACGTCAAATATTCGCAGCGCTCAATCGGACTCGCGGCAATGTCGGTGGCGTCCGACAAATGGCGGACCGCAGAACTCTATTCGTCTGTTTCTCAGGCCGCTAGCCCGCTCTCGTCGTCGTCCGCGATTTGTTTTCTTACTCGTCGGACGCGATATGTCATTCTGCATCATCACTTCAACCGACATCTTCATCATTACTAACGCCGATGAAGGCAATCTGCTGCGGCTGTTTATAGTGCCATCACCGTATCTACACGGCCGGCTCAAGTTTTCTGCATGATTTTGTTTGTTCTCACGTGTATAGTGAGCTGTCGGCGAAGCAAAGCGTAAACAGCGCGACAACGAAGCAGAGATCAGCAGTTTATTCGAGTGGAGAGTCAACAATTTTACACTAGAATATGAGTAGTTTTTAAACGATGAAACTCACCAACAGATAAAATGCATGGTGACTTATGGTACCTCACCAAGCTGATTTGGGCCGGCTACTTTGCATGACCTCGCGGAGTGTTATTTATTGCTGCGCTGCTCTCCTGCACAGCTACCTCATGGAGCAAAAACCTCCGCTCCTTGCTAAAAAGCAATACCGATAGCGGTGCCAATATTGGCGTTTCATGACATTCACGAATATGCACAGATAACGCGTAAGTCGTGCCCGATGAATTGAATTCAGTGAAATTCAACGTGGGTGAATTCAGCGATTGTTTGCTTGTATGTTTGCCTGTGAATCTCTTTAATCAACCGGGTTTGAGGCGGCGGTTGTAGTTGACACCGGTTGCCGGTCTTACTTTATGCACGAGAAGAAGTGCGCTGTCAACAAACCGGAAAAAACATGAAACGACGCGAACGTAAATTCAAATGACATGCCAAGAAGAGAAGCAGGTGAAGATAGAACAGTATAACAACGACATCGCGCGGTGACAAAACAGGTTTAATTTTTGACACGCATGATGCATAAAGCTGCACGCATAAGGAAAACAGGGGTAGAGTCACTGGTAAAACGACCAAAACGTCAATCGAGTATCGATTCCTTCTTGAGTTGTATAGAAAAATGTTTATTATCAAGTTCTGCATGCGCCTCGCGTAAACCATTACCTGCGCGCATTCGCTTAAATACCTAATTTTCCCTTTAGTAAATATTCGACGCAACAAATTGGCGCAAATGCACTGCAAAACAATGATTCAGACTGGGCGTTTCAATATGGCGGTTCACACACTGTCTACCTCTCACGTACAAGAGTAATTGACAAAACGGTTGAATGGAATAATGTTAGGCTGGGCAGATGCATAATCAATCGCTGCAAAAATTCAGGGATGTATTATTCCGTCCGAGCCGTCACACGCGAACCGGCTCGAGTGGCCGGGTGAGCCCTTTTTCTGTGTTGGCGTTTACCCACTCTTGTCAGCGTTTACCTGAACCGGGTCTGGCGTCGGCTGGCAGACACTAGGGCTCTGTCGAATAGGCTGAGCGACCCCACCATTACGACAAACGTGGCTACTATTGTCTGTGGTAAAAAGAAGCAGGACGTTGTATTCAGGACAGAAAAGGAGGATCATTTTCGTTTGATAACAATTGCTACGAAGTTGGTCCCTTCTAGCGGCCCGCTTTTTCCGGCAGGTGGGGAATAATATTCGAATAGTGTCCGAATAGTGCCCGAAAAGAATAATTTGGGCTACGATTGATGCTGCGATCGATAATCAGCAAACTATAATCATAACTAGTAAAATGATACACAGGCGACACTGTTCTTTGCACTCGCCGCCAACAACAGAGCGGCTGAGTACCGAAAATCCCATTCGGTCATCAGCTGGTACATCTGGTTTAGTGCGTGCAAAGGATAGACACAAATCCCTTTTGAATTCACGTAACGCAACGAGACGGCCTAAGCCTCGGGTAAATGTGGTGCGATAGTCTTGCGAGAATATCTGACAGAGGCACATTTTAGGCAGACCCGATCCAAGTATTACTACCATGAAAGCGGAATACGATGAACGAGTAGTATAAGAAAAACAATGTTCGAAAACTCTTATTTTTTATCAATCTAGACCGCTAATAAAACAAATTAAGCGCGGAGGCACTACAAACGCATACGTATAGAAAAACCTGAAACGAATCGAAGGAAAAAGCAATCCATTCCGAATGAACTAAATAAAGACTGCACGATATGATACAAGGCTAGGGTTTCTTGCACTGAAGTTAGGTACTACCCCAACCATTATCTTAAACAAAACACGTGCTATGTGAATCGACAGGTTGCATTATATCATTGGGCACTGTATGGTGAATGGAGAGGCTATCTACAGCAAATGCTTATTGAAACTAACCCATAGCCTTAAAAGTCGGATCCATTTTGTTTTGTGGATGGTGCACTCCCCTTAGTAATTCATTTATCGTTGGCATTAGTACAACTAAGGCACAAAAAACACTAGAAAAGCACCGCAAAATCCTAGTAATTTACGTAAAGATATCAGCTTCATTTCTCGCAATTCGCCAGGCCAAGCCGTTTGAGTTTTTCTTACAACATCTGCCTGTTAAGTATTAAAAATGTCGAAAATGTAGAGGTAAACATGGAAAGAGAAGCAGGAGGGTAGTAGAAGGGCGGGTGGATTTTGGCATGCTGGACATGCTCGGCTCATTTTATCAACCCCTGCCGTTTAGCAGTTCCATCGGAATTGCTCTACTTTGGGTAGACCATATCAGGTCTGTGGTGGCCTCAACATAAAAGAGGGACCCTACAAACCTGCCGTCATTAACGGCTTTGAAACATTTTGTTCCGCTTCGTATCAGTTTCATTATGAGCCCCACTTGACTACGCGCCTACCTAGCAAAACACCGGTGAGTTGTCATTACTCAAGCCCAAAGGAAAACTCTCAACGGATTAAATCAGTTCAGATACAACCATTATGTCAATGTCCAACGTTCAAAGATTGCAGAGTTCATTGTGAGCACCAACAAAGCCCTAACACTAACAAAGATGAACAGGCTATTTTTTGATGGGAACACACCTGCAAATAGTGCAGATGTGGGCAAAAAGTACGTCGTCACGTTTCGTAGACTTTTCCCGAGAGTAGATATTTTAAGGACGTTTGCGGATGCTCCTAGAAGCCGGTCTCAAGCGAACGTAAATTTACAGTCGAGTTCGATGCTGATTCAACCAATACATCCTTCCAAGGCCAGTTTTGAAACGCCTACAAGCCAGTTTTAACTCTTCAGGGTTTTTAAAAAAGGGAAACAGATGAATAGGAAAACAGGTATAGAGTAGGAAAAAATAAACACAGGTAAGTGACTCGGCGTTAAATTCCTGTGTTTTCCACCTTCATCGTATTACTGCTACTAACCTTACATCGTTATCTCCTTGTAGCGTTTCTGTACGGTTAATGACGCTTCAAATGGCAATAGATCATGGAGATTACTTTTGTATATATTGCATGCTCAACAACATTACCCAACTTTGTCGAAAAAGTATGGTCAGCCGAGGTGCTACAGGGTCTAAAAAGCCTTAGAGTGCAAAACATGAAACTACAGTTATTGTCTGCCTTGGAACGACACAACGGTTATTTAACTGAATGTTTGATTTAAATGTGTAGATCTATACGATGGGGCTATTATATGGGTCATTTAGAGCAAATTGTGTGTGCCGAAAATAAAGTAATTAGACGTAGTTTAAGCCTACCGTTATTTCACTGTTAAGAGGAACGTGTAACCAAAGCAATTGGCTGGTCCAGGGAGTTAGGCAGTATTACTAGCCTATATGCCACGTACACGCAGTATTTGCTAAGATAAAGCAAAACAAAATTTCAACGCTGAGAAACGTGGTTTGATCTAACTTAAAATATACATCACGCAAATAAACGTGAATTGGCTAGTCGTTAGATGGTGCAGAGTTGGGCGCCAGCGTTATCATGGGCCATAAAAGCGTCAAGATTGATGCAAATATTGGAAAGGTACACAAAAGCATTACCATGACAAACGGTTCACACGACGGACAACCCAGCTCGCTTTAGAGTCCGCATCTTTAGCTACGCCATAGGCGAAGCAGAAGTATTTCATACTATGGGGAGGTAGAAAAACGCGTATTCCATGACGTGGCTGTCACGGTTTCAGCTAAACGAAGTTCCGTCGACGATATAGCAGCGTAAAGTGAACATCTACAACATCGTTTTTCGAGAATTTTGTCAATCACGGCAATAAAAAGCACTTCCCAAAAATGAAGAAAAGCACTAACTCACAAATCGAGTCCTCACCTTCAGAATACCCGGAGTGCTTCCTACAGGGCAATATTGTTGACAGCGGCTTGCTTTACGAACTAAAAAACGATCAATTCAGACTTCGTCCAGGAACTCGTACAAAGAGTTCGGGTTAAATTGACTGGACTGTTACCAGTGCCCTTTTGAGACCTATCATTTATATATTGAAGGGCGTACACCTGTTCGCCAACGTGTGGGCTGACTGAATCCGAACGCTCAATAATATCGTAGCACCGATAATCAATGTGCTTCGCATAAACTACGTTCGGCATTGCACCCTAGGAACTCGAGCTGACGCGTTGGAGAAGCTTTAGTTACCGTCGCTCTGTCACTTAACACAAGCAAACATTTAAAGTTACGGCACGATTAGCCGTCGAAAAAGTTCAACCGCTAGCTGTTACTCAGTATATCTCTAGGAATTACTAACAGATTGCGGGCTTCATTGTTCTGGCCATTCCTGAATAACACATCCGGATGCGAAACTTTTATTTTTAATTGACGAAATCTCTAACGCTTTTACTTGTTAGGGACGGGCCGTTTAGAAGGCGGGAACATACTGAGCATCCAGGTATAGATACAGCGAGATTCGACTGAAAAAAAAGAAATTCGACATTTTTCTGTCGAATTTCGCTGAAATGTCATAACTAAGCTTAGTCTGTTGGTGCTAAGAATGGCCGCATCGTTGAGGAACGAGAGCTCATGTAAGTTGTTCTTGCCTGTTTCTTGTCTGGCAGCTAATTTAAGTGTAGAGAATAGGTAATATTACATATTGCCCAGTCTATCACATAGTATATCAATGCGACTGGCGAAATACAAAGAGTGCTACCATAAACACAAATATATTGTCCAGTAAAAGCAGCCGATCTTTGAACCATTTTGAAAACAGGATGAGCTAGAGCAATGTTTTTTGGTATACGTTAGCGACACTCTCTTTATGATGATGATGATGATTATGATAATAACAACAATTATTCTTATTCTTATTATTATGATTATTGTTACTATTATTAGCACAGCAGGACGAGCTCTTCGGAAGACTCCAGATTGCCGCGTTAATGCAATTCGTTCTAGCTGTCTTTATTATCGAGTACTTCCATAAGCGAGCCAATTCTGTACACCACCAAATAAACTCTTCATTAGTCTTGTCAAAAAAGCAAGATGTCTGCAATCGTACATTTTTTCCACTTCTTATGGAATAGGGAATTTTCTATAAAAATTACCAATAGCAAGGGCATCATCGCAATTTAAATCCTTTCGTAAGTGC
The DNA here is from genome assembly GCA_002081605.1 of Tropilaelaps mercedesae. NCBI lineage: Eukaryota > Metazoa > Arthropoda > Arachnida > Mesostigmata > Laelapidae > Tropilaelaps > Tropilaelaps mercedesae. The sequence goes on from MNPL01001819.1 coordinate 13,575, forward strand.
TTGCACCAAAACTGTAGGATCATCCCATTGGGATGAGGATGTACATCAGCAGCACCAGTGCCGACTTCGACAACGCGGCTGTTATTATTAACGGTTATATGTGGCATCGTTCCCCCAATTGCTGTAGGCTATTTCTATAGCCGATTAATCCAGGAGGTTACTGCAGACGTCCATTGCAGGCTAGAGGAATTGACATCGGCAGAGTGGAGGCTCCGCGACCGAAACCATTTGTTGACAAGTACACTCATGTAAATCTCAGTAAATCATGTGAACATGGTAACCATACTCAACTGGATAACAATTACGCCAGCTCAACTTGGCCATCGCATTTAACATACTTCGGAGCAGTGCGCACAGTAATTCTTCCATGGTGACCGACCGACAGAATTATTCGAAGCCGTCGGGCTTGACCAGAATTCATGTCAGGCCCCATGTTGCTGGATCACTCCGACATAGGGCCAGCCTTTCTCGGCTCGTACCAACTAATCGCGTGGCTTTGGGAGATCTACGCATGGACCTCTACTTCAGTCTAGTGCGCCTACATGCGCATTAATCGGGCGTGAATCCGCCAAATGTCGCTCACTGTCGCTCCTCTTTGCCGACTTTTTACGGGGCGACAGCGTGCGAATTTCGCCGTCATACCGAACAATAATCATCCATGTAGGTTGTTTAGCTCGGGATAGCCGTACAGAAGTTCTTATGATCTTAGTGACACACTGACACATCTCTCGAATGACCGAACGGCTTCTGCGAAATAGCGGAACTAACACCGGCAAGTATTTCGTCTTTCATCAAAGAAAGAACCACTGTGCTAACGCTGCGATTGGTGATGATTCTGGTCCCAAGTGATACTATTTCTGCCGTACCTGTGCAGCACAATTAGCACCCGAGAGGTAAAAAGTGCACATGAAAACTGTACAACCCACAATTCGGTCTTCAGGCTCACAAAAAAGTTGTCCCGTGTGATTGCTTATTTTTCACCGGACTGGATGTGTTTTAGTAAGAGCACAGCCGTCTCGATACAAAATATTGAAGTGGCTACGACAAAAACAATTAGTGGGAGTTTTTAGTTAAACGGTCGGCTTCAGTTGAACACGCTATCGGCCACCATCGATCTCCCACGTGATCGTAACTACACGTATATACAACAACAAATGTTGATTGGTCTGTTTCTGGATCGATATACATATATACGTTCGGGGACCTCATCTAAGATTGACAATCGCAAGAACAGCCAATGATTTCCCTGCATATCAACCAAGCCAGCTGGTTAAAAGCAAGCCAATATTCAAGGAAGTGCTTACTACGGTGAAAGTAACTGATGTTCAAATTGATAATTTCGTCAGCGTTATAAAAATCGACATTAGACTAGTCTCAAAGCACTGTTTCTGTCGCCAAGTAGAAAGCCGTTAAAACAAAAAGGTTAGGACTAACATGTTAATAAGTATCTGCCCTGGTTCGAATAAATGCTTTGCCATCTAGGCATGGAAGTATTAACACGGTCCTTCATTAAGATGCAACACTTACATGCCCTTCGATAAAGGGCATTTAAGTGTATCTGGGCCACCTAATGTAAGCAAATCTTGGGTTCCCACATATCCGAGTTTGACGTTCGTTTTAAAAGCTTGTCCTAAGTGAGATCAATCTCAGTTCATCTCAAACAATTAGTCAACTAAGTATATCTTCATTAAAGTCAAAGACAAAATTACAGCTAGATATGATGATACCACGCTGCTTCTTTTTCGCTACAACTATCATTATTATTATTAGTATAATAATAATAATTCTTATTATTATGATCACAAAGAGCACTATAATTATCGCAATCATTTATTTCTTAAGCTCTGCCTTTCTCTAGCTTCCTCAATAGTCTTGTTGAAGCTTCCGACAATGCAGATTATTGAGCTCGACTCCCAAGCTGGAAGCCATTTTACCAATCGCATTTCTAACAATTTCCTAAATGTCTTAGGATAGTATATAATGTTACTCAGGCTTTCTCTTAATTAAAGCCAGTATGGCTTAGTCGAATCCTAACCACATCTTAAATATGTTTATATCATTGTTTTTGCAGGTAACTGAAAACTTCAGAATCAAAACAAAGTTGTAAAATGCATCGCCTCTTGCGTCGGTACCGAAAAATTCTGCTCGTTGAATGTATAATGTGCGTAGAAGCTGCCATAATGACATCATGGTCATTATGATTAAAAGCTTTAATCTTCTGATGCTTGTTGCACTTCTATCTATCGACATAAGCGTCTCCGGCTTATCTATCCGGTGCATGGTGTTTAACACTTAAGGCTTTGTAAAGCTGAGTTTAATTCCAAAACAACTGCTTATACATGATTATGAAGGCGGTTTCTTACCGTTTCAAAGTCACCCTATGATGTAGTAAATGAGATCCTTGACATAATTCACTGATGAGCTTGGCCCGTTATTATTTTTACATTTGAGTTTAATCCATGCCACATATCAAATGGACTGGTAGCAAAACTGGCAGCCAAATATAACTCTAAATCTAACCCCTCCCTAGGTGAGGTCCGGGCAGCGAAGTCGAACATGAATTTTCTCTAATCGACGCTGATAAGCATGTGTATTGTGCTGCTTGCGTTACTGCATGACGGATGCTAACCGCTTTGTAGTAGAGCTCGGGTGCACGGGTGGACTGACTATGCTAATACGGCTAGCAGTATGAAGAAATAAAACCTATAATGAATAGATAAAATAAGAAAGGCGGAGAAATTGCTGAAGAGCTTTTGCGGCTTTAGAATGCATTTGCATTCGTAGGGTAAGGCATTAGGAAAGATACTTGGGACCCACCTATTTCTTTTAGCTATCTCGGTGCGCAAACGAGCACGTCGAAAGCCGACGAGTAACGGACAGTACTAAGCGTACAGGCAAGCTGTCGCACCTTTAACTATGAAGGAAGTAAAACAGGTGCTCTCGAGGCTTATCCCCACCTTATCTGAAATGAGCACACGAAGTCGGTGACCTCCCTGCTAACACTCTTTACAATGCTGTTGAGCAAATGCCTAGGATCACGCAGTCTACTATATGTTTTATGCGATGTTTAACAGCAGGCTTAGTGTAATTTTAAGCGGCCATTCCTAGAGTCCGGCCTTAAATGGAGGCGTTACTAAGAGGATTAGCATGTTGTTCTCATACGTATAAAGTCAAAGATGTGTACTTAAAGAGCGGCATAAGGTCCAAGGCAAAATGAAAATGGCTGTGTGAAAAACGCATTACGCATTGGTTCTTTTTATCGACCACAAAGATGTATTTGACGCTAGTCTGAAAAAAGTTGTACTTGAGGAATAGGGCAATCGACATCATTGCTATGCCAGGACTTAATTTTCACACTAAACAAATCAAAGCCATGAAACTTCGACGCGGAGCAAACATGGCAGCCAAAGCGGCTTCGCAGGATACTGATTCTCAATAGAAACCGTTTGACCTGTAGGACAACATTAAGCTCTCTGCTCGGAGAACTTGTTTTTCGACGTGATATATCTCAATGCCATGAGATCTCACTGACACCCTTTAATTCGAATGCCCTAAGTTTGACACGTCTCAAAGGTGGCACGCACCTAATACCAATTTGCTAATGAGATGAATAATTGAAATCTATTCAAACATAGCAAAAACGGTTGACACGCTCTAAGCGAGTGCTCACACAAGCAATATGTTTTATTCTGTTTTTTCTGCCCTGCGGGTTTTAGATATGTTGTGCATGTATAACGCGTTTATTTCTGTTAATTTATATTTTTCTCAAGCCGACGTATCCATTCACTTCTCAACGCCATAAAAATCTCTGTATATCAGTTGTCAACCGAAGTGCCGTTCTCCAAGTGCGAGCTTGACTTAACAAGCTCGGATCTGGAGTGGTGGAAGAGAAAACTTTCACTAATCTCTGATTAGTGAAAGTCTTCTCTTGTGCTATTAATGGTAATATGCTCTTTGTATTAAACTGAGCTTATTGGGATTGTAACTACGAAATATAAAACTACAGACACGCTGTCATAACCTCGACAATAATAACGAGGTCAGCTTGACACTGATTGTCAATACTGATAGTAATGCAGAAAATCATCGTTCGCATCGTTCACAGCAGAAATGGAATGAAATATATGGTAAATGGTTCTATATTTGTTCTTAGTTCTGAGATCAACAGTTGTCAATGAGTTATGTAAACGAGATTTCCCTATTCATCAGAATAGCCGCTCCCTGAAAAACCAACAAATCCGCGGTTGCTATCTGGCAACTCCTTAATCATTGCCCACTGATTGCTCTCTTAGACAAGGAGAACGGCCATTTGCCGACTGAGCTACAGCAATGGGCAGCATGGTTTTCTTCTACCTGTGCGTTACCTATTATCTTTCAGTCAAGCAAAGACAACCGACATCTGTGGAATCGAACTTTACAACGGATTACATTACTTTGCTTCCATGAAAGCGTGGAAATGTCGTGGAACACCAACACGCTATTGTCCTTCGCTATGCGGCAGATGATCCCGTTCGATTGAAGAGGCTATAGGCAATGGTACTAGGATAGTAGAACGAACACATTAAGGCTTTCACGTGAGCAACGCATCTTACCGTCATAGTAGGAATGCTGGGAGGAAGAGCGACATGCCTTACGAAGCGAGGGCGAACTGCACGAGATCTTGCGGCGCGCATTGCAGCGAGCTCTGCAATAATCACAATGAAATAGAGAAGAACGCATGATTGATAACAATGCATATGGACCTTCCAGACTTGCATTCTGCTTTGAATGCCTTCCAGCGTTTCGATGACGTTACTATTAGAATGTAGACGCCCCGTTTTTTCTAGCGGCCAAGAAGAGTCTGCTCCGGGCAGCGCTTACCAACGAACATAATCAAAACTGCTACGATAGAGACGAAACAAAAGCGGCAGAAAAATTCCAGAGAGAGAGAGAAGAGCCAACCATCTTTTTCAAGAGATGTGTGTTATTTTCTCCCTTTCACTAATCTCTGAATCTTTAGAACCAATTACTAGACCCGCTGTTCTTAGGGCGACATAAGGGCCCTTTGTGGCATGTAATGGTTTTTATATGCTTCATATGTTTACGATCATAATTCGGTTACGCGTTTCCGCGGCAGGCGGTTGCTGTATGATGAGACATACGCCTAGTTTAAAAGGGGTGGATAATAAATGCTAACTGGGCGAACATCTCATAGGCTACCGATAGGTAATCACAGATAGGAACGGTATGGGGCAATGATTTTGTCACTCGATTTTCGTCAATACGTGCCATATTTGTCGGACACTAGAGGTAACGACAAACCGAGATTACTGTCTGTTGAATAACCACTTTTTTTGAAAAAGTCAAACCTCACCTCTAAATATATCTGACATCCAAATGGTTAGAGTACACTTACCTACTCGCATGTGCCTTTGGCAGTCAGCCGAATAGTTCTATAATTATACCAACAACACTTGGGAATAGTTTCGTTCATTTTAAAAATCTTGAGGTACAAACAACATTTACAATGAGTGGATTTCTGACATTGTGAAACAATGCTACTGCGAGACGTGATGATGGCATGTTTATGTTGCAATACGACGTCATAAATTCGGCCATAGCGATTGACTGGACACAACAGAAGGCATTTAGTATGTGCAGTAACGACAAACTAGCACAGGGCAAGTCACTGCGAATGTACGTTGAATGCTTAACGATATGCCACATTTTGTTATTATTTCTGTGGATGTTCGAAAATTGGGCATGTCCGTTATCGGAGTACCCATCTCAAAAAAAATAGGTTAAAGAATGCAGCATTTTAATTTAATAGCAAATTTTTACCAGCCTGAATCTATGATACAGGAAGAAATAAGGACGGTATTCTGTATCGCACTTAAACCTCTACAAAGCTCCTCAAAGCATTTATCTTTACGTATTACAACAACGGTTATGGTATTTCTAATGAGCCAATATGATATCGATTCAACAAACACTAGTCGACTACGCTGTCGACATGCCTGACGCAATGCACGTCAAAACAATTACAGTTCCTCCTTTGTGAACTACTCTAAACAGGCGACAAGCGAATCTTAGAAAAATTCCGTGTTACCGACCGGCGTCCAATTCTTCTTGGAATTATAAAAGCCCAAGGGCTCCAGCAGACATTTAGTAATACGGTTTTTACTTACTTCCATCAAAGTTCATCTCTAGCACTTGCTTATAATTTAATGAAGTAGGAGATTTCTTTAAAGGGAAAAGAAGAGTCCGATCTACCAACATGTTATAAACACCAAACGATGATCGCCAACCTGTTCTAGATAGTTATGGCCTTTACTCCAATACAACCCGCGCAAAACGTTCCCGTATTCCGTATTCGAACGTGTCCATTTTCACCCGCTGCATTTTCGGTCCTTTGATCAATGCACCTGCTCCTACTCCTGATCTAACGATACTAGCTTACTCGTCCGGATGAAGTTGAAATTTTGCACCATCAATACTGACCATTGCAACTATAGAGATATTACACCGTTGTTGTAACTCACATCTTCTCCGAGTACTTCATCTCGGCGACGTAAAACGAGAATACCCCATGGCTGAGGTACGTGTCGGAGTGGCGGCGTGTCTTTCGGCTCAGTTCGAGCATCTCGTGCATCTGCGCCTGCGATGGAATCACCTCAAGTCCTCGAAAGAGTTGCTCGATTATTTGGCAGTCGTTTGTCGTTTTCAGAGGTGAGCCTACGAGCTTGTTCCAGATGTCCAAAGTGCGTCTGTAATCGCCGACATCAAACAAACATGATTAGCGTATCAAACACATCAGAGCAGACTACACACTAGCGAATCGAGCAACGACAACGCACAAAAACGAACCAACTGCATTCGTTCTGTCTTGACAACCAATGGTACCTAATTAACCTTTCTGGCACGGTGTTTTTAGTCAGCTAATGTTTCTGCTGATCTAGTAGCTAAGCCTGTGGTGAACCTTAACTTCATTGTCGACTCTACAGTTGATTTATCATTGTCCGTACGTAGCCTATATGCAGAATGTAGTAAGGTGTTTGTATCTACTCTCTCGACTGCCGACGTACTAAGTGGCTATGTATGTGTTACATGTAAGTGGCTATGTATGTATGTGTGCAAAGCATAAGAAGGAGCAACTGTACGAACCAAGCTCACGTCGATAAACTCCGAAATAATGGCCAGTGATGATCTGTCTGCTACTAAGGACGACGGCTAGTTGCACATGATTCACAGGGAGCTGGTCTTAGGTTATACGGCTGTTTGTCATCACAGTGACTTTCCTGTCATCATCCGAGGAAATTCAGATAGGTCTACGTTTCGTCCCCAGCTGGTTCGCACCTTGACGATGTCTATCTACCTCGACGGCGCAGCAATAATGCAGAAAGTTACCCCCGTTTCTTCTTCGAACGTATGAATGAACGCATCGATTCCTGTCACCATCGTTGTCATCCCGATTTAGCAATTAATCCTCAGAGACGTTCCGTCGTAGGTTCTAGCTACTATTAGACTACGACTACAACCGGATATTGTGCTGCGTGTTGTCACTCGAGTGCCAAGTCGAACAAGGAAATGCCTCCAAAGATGATGACACTTGATCCGAGGTCGGTGTAATTAACCTGACATGGCGTAGCAAGCATCTGACCCATACTGCTATATAACGTGGGACACTGAATCGGATCACCGTTGATTGGTGTCCAAGTTTAGTGGGGCTTGTATAGACCGCCAAAACAAGCCGAGCTCGGTGGCTTGGTGCATTCGTATGCGCCTTGCGACCGGAGGAGACACGTAGATGCACGGGT